>JAHDVE020009535.1:0-184954 GCA_022606495.2 Halesus radiatus | reverse complement strand
CCGCTTTTGTGAAAAATCACCTCAAGGGCGCTGTACAAATATACTTGCTAGGGTTTATCTTATTATGCACAGATACAGAAACTTACTTACCTGGTAGGTCACTCCAGATTAAAACTTTAAATTACAAAGTTTTAGCTTGAGATAATATGATTTTCCACGCACAGGACACGTATTAGAAAACACTGCACATTGCATGATATTGCAGTTACTGTTTAAATCCCATTTGTCATTGATATTATATACATTAGAAGGTTACTGGCAAAAGAAGAGTAGGTATATATTTGAAAGATTATTTTATTTGAGATTTTTGATAATAATTTTTTACAGTTACAAATATTTATAATTACTTAAAATGTCGCGGACTATGAAAAGTTTAAAATTTTTCGGTTAATTTATTTTTATTTATTTATTAATTCATTTTTTGAAACATACATTCACCCAATTAAGTGGCAGGCACGGCACAGAAGAGGGTATTTACATATTACATAGTGCGTGAATGTGTTCATAGATAATGTAAGCAACTAATCATTGTGCCGCGCCTGCCCCTTTATGTGTCTGTAGATGTGAATAGACCTTCAATAATATTCTAAGGTCTAAAGAATATGAAGTATGTTTTGAGAATGGGAGATTGTGTGTGGTGTTTATAGATTAATTCAGTCAGTCTATTCAGAAAGAAAAATGTGACAAATTGCGGCCTTGTAGTCATTAGTGACCGCTGAACAATGCTGTACCTTAACAATCTGTACTCCGGTCACTGAGAGATTGGCTGTGACAAAATAAGGAACTACAATTTTTTATTTTTTTATATGAATACCGCACCCAACTGTCCCAACTCCGAGTCCCAACTGCTCCCAACCATCTGAAGCCAGTGAGACTATGGCATTCCCATTTGCGGAATGTTGTGAGGCTGAAGGTATTGGGGAGAGGAAGGAAAAGGGGAAGATGTTGGTGGGGAAATACCTGGCTAATCAGATCTGGTCACCAAACACGGCTAAAGCCATTTCAAGCAACGTTTCAATTCTGAATGGTGGTCTTTCACCAGGGCGATACTGAGGAGTATCTTACACTCTGGAACGTACGCAAATATACTATATATTATTTTTAAATTAATTAATTGTGAAACACAAATTAATTAAATAAAATTTACTTGCGCATGCCGGGATTTGAACCTTCGGATTCGTAGTCGAGAGCCTTACCCCTCGACCATGGAGGCCGTCGATTATTTTGGTACTAAAAATTTATGAAATATACTTATATGTACATTATTAATAGTTCCTGATTCCACCGCTGGTAATCTCAGTGGAGCCACCATAAAACTTTTTTTTTTAATGTTGTATTTGATTCTTAATAATAATCTTTATGATAGTTATTAAGTTATTTTTACGAGGTTTTTTATATTTTACAATCAATAATTAACACCTTACCCAAACAATTTAGAAAAAAATCCATGTCATTTTTTCTGCACTTTCAATGTCAGAATTTGAATTCCTAATATTGACTTTTTTTTCTTTTTCTTTCCTTAGACAGTGCAGGAATCAAACTAAAATGCCTCCAAGCAGCTCTGGAATTGCTAGAACAAAGCGAACCATTCATTCAAATCATCGCCACAAAAGAAGCCATCTGCGAAAACAGCGACTCATCTCTACGAAGCGATGAAACGATTAACTCATCTGTCAGCGATGAATCGCCAAAGAAAAGCATAGAAAATAAAGAAAATGGAGAGAGAGACAAATCCATAGAAAAAGATGAGAAATCAACCAAAACCATAGAAAAAGATGAAAAATCAAACAAAACTAAAGTAGTCTCGCCAAAAGAAGACGAAGACCTCAAAGCGGAATTTAAACTTCTTATTCTTTTTCAACAGAGACTTCAGTTTATTTTGAAGAGTCTAATTCAGCTGTGCCTTCAGAAGCATTCCGGAGTATCGAAAAAGGATTCTGATAAAACGTCGTCTGCTTATAAAAATATGTATAGCTCAACTTTGAGAATAGGCAAGTTTGAGTGTGCCGATTGTAAAATGTTTGCTAAAATGCTATGCGAAATACTCATTAAGATGAAGGATTATGCTATTGATAAGAATGAATTATAGTTGTTGTATTTTTATTATGTTTTATTTTTATTGTAAGTTTATAAAATATGCTTAAATTATACAATATTTACTCGTGACATGATTGTTTAATTTATTTATTTACATTGCATTAACAAAAAAATTGCAGAGAACGCAGAAATAGTAAAAATCAATATGTATTTAAAAACACAAATACTTTTACATAGTATATATATATAATAGTATATTATATATATATATATTATATTTAATAGTATTTTTTAAACTTGGTCCATTCAACATTGAGTAGGGAATGAAATCTTGGATATATTTTTCTACAAAGCAGCATATCAATGCTCAAACAGTGAGCTCTGGCATCATGCAATTTGAAGTCTTTTCTGTCTGGGACGTATAGATCAACCATCGACCTACAATATCTAGATAGGACATATGGATTTTAAAAATGACACCCGAACCAAAATGAACTGGTTCCCGAAAACATTTATCAAAAAGAATGTGCATTATCTCATAGTCAAAAGATCACAAAAAGCATTGCTTGTTACCTTTTGTTGGTCTACATCGAGCATATTTGACTCTCAACAAGTTTGCATCAGCAGAGTGGCTAACTTTATAGAAATCATTTTTGAAACATAAAATTGAGAAAGTTAGAGAAATTTTAGAAGGAGATTATCGCAGACTTTATTATTGACAATATATGAATACTTAAAAAAATATGTATGTCAGATTGTGTCGAGCAAGCGTTTTAAAAAAACTAACAATAATTGATAAATTGCAAATTTTCTCCTAGCTGTGTTGAGTGGCGATGTATGTGTTAGTGACATGTGAATGTATTCAAGTTACAACAGTGGTTTTGTCAAAAACTATACGTTCAACAAAGGATTTGCCTACGGCGCGGGACATGCAGTTGGGTTCTTAAGTTTCAACTTCAAACTTGTGACGTATGCCTTTCTGGCTTCCTTTGACATGACCAAATTGCATTACATGCGATTTGCTGTTAACTATGCTCTCTGTGTTATTTTGGAGCGAGTCTTGCTAGTCTTTCGAAGTGAGGCAATGGAATTCAATAGGAAGTTGTGTTGTGAAATTACTCAGGTGAGTCAAAATCGTCGTACTTATTTGTATGGCATGCCAAATCTAGTAGTGATATATCGATGAGGTCAACATATGTTGTCAGATTTCATATAAAATCAGAATGACTGAGAAAAGACTCCGAGTGTAAATGAAGCTTAAAATCACTGAACAGATTCCTAGAAGTGTGATCAATACTGATGTGAAAGAAAGTAAGGAACAATTGACCTTGTGTCGAGAAAAAACTCCTTGCTCAAAAACAAGGCTCAACCGAAACCATCAAATAATTAAATCAGCATCGTTCAAAAACTTTATACAAATCTGGCAGGCTAGCAATTTGCAAAATGGCTCCATTCTCCGCAAACTGTTTCGGCGGCAGAAAATACTTCCTTATGGCTGCGAACACCACATGTTCCTGGGTCCAGTGGGTGGCCTTCACCACCGCCTCTTCCTTGCTGCAGCTCTGCTGGGAGAAGAACACCGCGGTCTGTCGGCAGATGGATTGGAAGCATTCCTTCTCGTTGTCCCAGTTCACTTCGGTGGCTAGCTGAAGGATGAACATGGGGAGGGCGCCCAAGAATGGGGTGTAGTTTTCTATGGTAGAAATAGATAATTTGGGTTAGGTTTTATGGTTTTTATGAACAATTAATAGGGTTCTGAAGTTTTTTGTTTGTGATAACGCGAAATTCGTTATTTTTGCTTGAAAAACGGGTATTTTGTTATTTTCATATTTTAAAAGAAGTAAGTAATGTCACTATTCGGAAGTATAATAAGATATATCAGTGCAGAATCCTGTAAAACTATATACAATGTCATCATTGTTCCTGATATTAATTATTGTAGTAGTATTTGGTCTTTTCAAAAGAGGAGGATCTTAGAAAACTAACAGTTTTGCAAAATAAAGCCATGCGAATAATTTTAAGACAAAACAAATATTCTAAAGTTAAAAAAATGCTAAGGGATCTATACATACTGTCTTTTAAACAAATTATATACTTAAATGTAATAATTTCAAAATTAATAAACATCAACACAGACATATAACCACTCTACAAGAAGGAGAAATGAAGTAAGACTTCCCTTTCGAAAAAAAAAGAAAATCGCAAAACTCATTACTGTATAGAGCCATGAAGATAAAAAAAGAGTTTAAGTTTTGTTGTCAAACATAATAAAGGTGGAATTAGGTTAGTTTTTACTATATTACATGCCAAGGTTCTTACAGTAGTAAAACTTACCTAAAAGCAATGGCAATGATAACAGTCTCCCCTGAGCGTCAATTTCAAGGGAAAAATACTCCAGAAGCATCGCTCCTTTACTAATCAGCAATTCTCTCACTTGAGCTGCTATTTCGCTCTTCTCTCCTGCAAATCAATATGGATATTTACATCACCAAACGGAACTTACGAATATACAATATCTTTCTTTTCTGAAAATTTAGAATCAGTTTTACGATTGTTCAATTTACCATCTTCTGAATTCCAGCCGGAAGCAGGCAGATCTAGTGCCAGCATTGCCAGTTCATAGACAGGCAGTGGATTGGCAAACTTCATGAAACCAAAATTCTGGAAATCGTACAGCAAGATCTCATAGAAAAGCTCCTCCCTGAAATAAAACCTACATTTTCACAAAAAAACCACAACATTTGATGCTTTATTTAAAGTGATGGTAATCTAAAATGAAAACGAGATTTCATTTTTTTTTTAAATTATTATTGAGGACAATCTACATTATGTACGGGTAGAGGCGTGCATTCCATATAGGTACATAAGCACTGCCTACTGTACCTTACTCACATGAAAACATAAATAATGTTAAAATTTATAAAATTATTGCAGGAAATTAATCTCCACTTTCAAAAATACGCTCAGCAAAAATAAGTTTCAGCTATGAATGGCAGCGTCGCGTGCACCCTACTGCTCATGTAAACATGAAAAAGCAGGAACTAAGTATGCAATATGATGTGCATGCCATATTCAAATGTTAACTGTAATCTACACAAAAAATGTCCATGTGAGCGCAATGCGGATTCAAGGGCAAATTCGTTTGTGTTGGTGACCAAAAAGGCCGTACCTTTCGGCACAGATCACAAATATAACAATCAGTGCCATCTGTTGGTGCCTCCATTTATTAGTACAACTTTACCAACGAATACCCAGTAATTGGCTTGTAATATGCACAAATGAGGAGGTTATTTGGATTAAGTTTTTTTAATTTCAATTAATTTGCTGTTTTTTCTATTTCCCACCCTGTTTAAAAACTCTGTGCACGCCACTGCATAGGGGTAAGATCCTTGGTCCTGGGCCCAGAGATAATGGTTTTAAAACATGGCGGAATGAAGTTAGAAAATGGAGTTCGACAAAATAAACACAAACATAATTATAATATGTAAATTGATAATCAAATTAATTAAACCATAGTGTTTTTTTTTATTAATTCCAGATAAAATTAGATACTTAAAAAAATTGCTCTGATGAGTGACCATTGCATAAAATAGCTTTAGTTGTGGCAGTATGTAACTAAATTTAAGAAACCAGCTAATATTTAATCATTCTCTTCCCCTCTTTCATAAAAATAAATAAATTATTTCATGAGAGTATCGCACAAGAGTCTCAGCTGCTCCCAACCGTCTGGAGCCAGTGAGACTAAGGCATCCCCAATTGGGGTATGTTGTTGTTCCTTCTGTTTTACAACATTCCCAAATCGATTGGCTTTGGGCAGTGCAAAAATTAAAATACTTACATTAATTTGATTGAATTACAAAGGTACATCTTAGTTGAATGCTGAATCAGGGCTTTAGTCTCATCAATAAGTCCAATAAACACGAGATTGGCTAAAATTTCCCTCAAATTAGCGTTACATCTCTCCTCAACCTCCACCCGCAGCATCTTAACACTGGTTAATCTCGTCTCATTCCTATGTTCAGAGAACTTACGAGTCTTAAAGGAATCTTTTGGATTTACATAAGTCAAATGAGATGGTGTGCTGGCCATGATGATTCCTGGTTTACTGTTTTTCTGCGGCGATTTCGATTTATATGGTGGTAAATTTGGTTTATTTTGAAGCAATTTCTCCTCATTAACATTCTCCGCTTTCACATAAACATTTTTCTCAATCTCGTTTACATTTTGCTCTTTTCCGTTTAAATTTTGTTCTATTTCGCTTAAATTTTGTTCAATTTCAATTGGATTTTGTTCTTTTTCAATGTTACCTTCTAAATTTAAATTCAAATCTTCTTCTACTGGTTCTTCTTCTACGTCTTCATTATTTGAATTTGTATCAACTTCATCTTGTTCCATTATAGAGACTTGATATCCGAAAAATTTGTCGATCTTTTGTTCTGCAGCGTCGGTTCGTACCAAAAATTTTGGATTGATTTGTTTTTCTCCGGGTTTATTGGGTTTGTCTTCAAATTGGGTTATATCAGGATTGGTGGCTCCGGGTAATCTAGTCTGCAAAAATAGATCAAAATTAGATTAGAAAATGTTTGATTATAACTACCAATGGTCACCTTCATCAAACTGAGTGGCAACTAAATTTATTTATTTATTCTTAAATTTAATTATGAAAACAAAAACATTAGCCACCCATCTCACTAGGACAATCCTGTGTTGAGATGAGCGGCAACACAATTTAATAATAATCCGTAAATTTCAATAAGCAAACAATAATACATGAAAAAAAAAAAATTTAATATTAATAAGTAGATAATAGTAAATAAAGTAAGTAAATAATGATCAGTAAATAGTAATAAGTATATAAGAATAAAAATAGGTAAATACTAATAAGTAAAAAAAATTATGTGAATAAAATTATGTAAATAGTAATAAGTACATAATTATAAAAATAAAAATAGGTAAATCATAATATGTAAATAAAAGCAAAAATAGGTAAATAGTAATAGTAATAGTAATTAAATAGTAATATGTAAATAAAAATATACAAATAGTAGTATGTAAATAAAAATATGTAGGTAAAAAATATATATATATATATATATATACATATATATATAAGTAAATATAAATTAAAATTTAAATGAAGTTACAAATGCAGCTGAGCATAATTTAGGTTGACGTGTTTCAAATTTTATCACATTTGTTGATGATCAAATTGAGGGTCATAACAATTTTTTTTATTTGACATTTGGACGGTCCCAGTTAAGCATTGATTTTCAGCCCGTTTCAGCTTTTATATCATGACCTTTATGCTTGACAGCTGATCACAATTTAATTAATAACTGAAACGGACCGAGAATCAGTGTGTAACGGCGGCTCAAATGTCAAAAAGACGCTGAATTCGTCGATTCGATCATTCGTTGTTGAGCCTAAACCTTTACATATAGAAAGGGTCTTAGATTAAATTTACTGGAACAACTAGAGATAAACAAAAACACAAATGATTGCCTTTAATAAAATTCGCGTTGTTTAAAATAATCAAGAAAAATTAAAAGGGAGGGAACACAGATCCCAACTGTAAGTACCTCATAGAATAAGAATATTAAATTTCTAAGTAAATCAGTTTTTACCGAAAATATTATGTAAATCATTTCAACAATATAAAAATGAATATTTACTCAAAATCACATAAATAAGTCATTGCAAATGTGGCCTAACCACAATTTGAAAATGGTGTAATATGCAAGCACTGAACAACCATAAATTCATTTGAATTATATTCTTTTTAAATATTCCATCACTACAAGATAAAAGACGATCGGCCTGCACTCTATTGTTTAAAAAACAAACCAGCATTCGCTTTCCTGTCTCCCGCCAAGTCGGACGCATCGTTAGAACATCGTAGTGACTTGCTACTTGCATCTACATAGCTTCTCACTCCTTTGCATTTAACCTTCTGAATTATAAGTTGTACGTGTTGAGAAATACATTTATTTAATGGTGACCCTTCTTTTCTTTTATCTCCGCGACAACCTTTAACGTGAGACACTTGGTAAGTATACACACACATACACCAACCTCCATTAAATGAGTAACCAAGTCCTTTTACCCACGTTAAAATGGCTTTGAATGCCGAATCAGCTGTCAAAATAATAAAAAATTTAAATACTTGCAGAACTTAATAACATTATTAAATTTGATTTAGGTACTTTAATTTATTTTTTTTTAATTTATGGAGTTCTACGAATTAAACACAACAACAATTAACACCTTCATCTTATTCATTAACCTTTGGAACGCCGGGCATCCGTGATCTAATACTTCCGTAGTGTGCTAAGGGTAAATTTGCGCGTGGACCACCTGAGTCTATTTTTGTAATAACTTAGTTGTTTTTTGTAAAATTACGTTTTTGTATATTGTACCATCTTACCGGATAATGTGTTTACATGCATATTCACAAAAATTGCTTTGTCATAAGTAGTTTCCCCAGAATAGCCACTTATATTCAGAGAAATGATTTTTTGATGTTTCCAATGGGTAACTTTGACACACTAAAGGTTAATCATTAAACCAATGTTAAATAACCTGTGTATACAAGACGCGCGAAGTGTTGCACGATAGAAGCTTTGCCTCCACTATCAGTTTGATCTTGTCTATAATCTGTTCTTCATGGAGAAAATGAACTTCATGTTTTGTGGGGTGAACATTGACATCTACATTCTGAGGATCTGCAATACAATACATACCATAATTTTAAATTTTACATATCGATCCCTCCTACGTAAAGTATTGTAACTTAAATTCGGAACTTTACAGGAGAGTTGTTTAAAGAGACAGGAGCTTGGTATAACACGTGGATCAATAAGTCCCGGAACTGACACATAGGTGGCGTTGCCAACAAAAGTTCCGTATGATTTTTTATGAGTACCAACCTTCAAAAGATACCTGTCAAAATTTCATGACATTCTGATGTTTGGTCCACGAGTTACAGTGATTTAAGTGAAGTTAGTCTTGATATTCTCAAAACAATGGATTCGAAACAATTTCGTGTGTTGATTTATCATTGCTTTTTGATGAAAAAAAACACAAGCTCAGCAATGGCTTGAAAAGTGCTACGGGGACTCTGCTCCATCAAAAACAGCCATTTGTCGGTGGTATGCTGAGTTTAAACATGGTCATACAGACACTGAAGATGCTGAACGCTCCGGCCGGCCAAATGAGGTTGTTACACCGGAAACTATCAAAAAAATCCACCAAATCGTTTTTGAAAACTGTAAATTAAAATTGCGTGAGATAGCTGACACCTTAAAGATATCATACGGAAGTGTGTACGCTATTTTGCATGAACATTTGTCTATGAGTAAGCTGTTGTCAAAGTGGGTGCCGCGTTTGCTCACGGTGAATCAAAAACGACAACGTGTCGTTGATTCCGAGCGCTGTTTGGAGCTGTTTCGCCGAAATAAACCGGATTTTTTGCGTCGGTATGTGACAATGGACGAAACCTGGATACATCACTACACTCCGGAGTCAAAGCGATCAGCCGAGTGGACTGCAGTCGGTGAGAAGCGTACAAAGAGGCCAAAAACGCAAATGTGGGCCGGTAAGGTTATGGCCTCAGTATTTTGGGATGCTCATGGAGTTTTGTTCATCGATTACCTTGAAAAAGGTAAGACGATCAATAGCGAACGTTACATTGGCCAATTGATGCGTTTTAAAAACGAAATCGGTGAGAAACGGCTCCAAATGAAGAAGAAAAAAGTGCTTTTTCACCAAGACAATGCGCCGTATCACAAGTCGCTTGCTACCATGGCGAAATTGCATGAATTGGGCTTCAAATTGCTTCCGCACCCACCATATTCACCGGATCTGGCCCCCAGCGACTACTACCTGTTTGCAGACGTCAAAAAAAAGCTCCAAGGAAAGAGATTCTACTCCAATGAGAAAGTCATCGCCAAAACGAACGCTTATTTTGAGGCCAAAGATAAATCGTTCTACAAGAAAGGTGTTGAAATGTTAGAGAAGCGCTGGATTGATTGTGTTGCTCTTGAAGGAGACTATGTTGATGAATAAAGTCGAGTTTTGCCAAAAAAATGTGTTTTTCTTACTTAGTCCCGGGACTCATTGATCCACGTGTTAAGTTGAACTTTTGATAGTTTTGGACCAAATTTGGTAAGTTATTGACAATGAAGGTCCCAAATTTGATGCAAAACAATCAAAACCTCTAATTGCACTGAACTTCTGTGTCTTTAAACCACTCTCCCGTACACTTCTCAATTTGGTAAGTTATTGACAATGAAGGTCCCAAATTTGATGCAAAACAATCAAAACCTCTAATTGCACTGAACTTCTGTGTCTTTAAACCACTCTCCCGTACACTTCTCAATTTGAAGTTTTGGTAAGTTATTGACAATGAAGGTCCCAAATTTGATGCAAAACAATCAAAACCTCTAAGTGCACTGAACTTCTGTGTCTTTAAACCACTCTCCCGTACACTTCTCAATTTGGTAAGTTATTGACAATGAAGGTCCCAAATTTGATGCAAAACAATCAAAACCTCTAATTGCACTGAACTTCTGTGTCTTTAAACCACTCTCCCGTACACTTCTCAATTTGGTAAGTTATTGACAATGAAGGTCCCAAATTTGATGCAAAACAATCAAAACCTCTAATTGCACTGAACTTCTGTGTCTTTAAACCACTCTCCCGTACACTTCTCAATTTGGTAAGTTATTGACAATGAAGGTCCCAAATTTGATGCAAAACAATCAAAACCTCTAATTGCACTGAACTTCTGTGTCTTTAAACCACTCTCCCGTACACTTCTCAATTTGGTAAGTTATTGACAATGAAGGTCCCAAATTTGATGCAAAACAATCAAAACCTCTAATTGCACTGAACTTCTGTGTCTTTAAACCACTCTCCCGTACACTTCTCAATTTGGTAAGTTATTGACAATGAAGGTCCCAAATTTGATGCAAAACAATCAAAACCTCTAATTGCACTGAACTTCTGTGTCTTTAAACCACTCTCCCGTACACTTCTCAATTTGAAGTTTTGGTAAGTTATTGACAATGAAGGTCCCAAATTTGATGCAAAACAATCAAAACCTCTAATTGCACTGAACTTCTGTGTCTTTGAACCACTCTCCCGTACACTTCTCAATTTGAAGTTTTGATACTTTACATAAGAGGAGTCGATATCATCATTTTAAATTTTACGTATCATAATTTTTAATTTCACATAAAAAACACAATTTGTTTAAATAATATGCACAATTAGAAAAAAATCATTTACCTAGTTCCAGACTGAGATACAAAAATGAATGGCCATTTTTAGGTAAATAAGTGCTGTATACCGTATCAACTGCCTTTTTGATAGCTAAAACCAGGAAATAATAATATTAAAGTAATTTTTCTGATACCATAACAACCAGTGGCGGCTCGTGACTTTTGTGAGCCAGAGTGCTAAGATTGAAAATCATGACTTGTAACTGAAAACGATTTTTTTTTCAAATTTCATTTTTTGTTTTTCAGGATTCTTTCAGTTAGGCGGGGGGATACCTAACTGAAAAATCTTCATACAAAAAATCTAAAAATACTCAACATCTTAGCACTCTAGCTCACTTCAAAGTCACGAGCCGCCACTGATGAACAACATAGCATGAAATCTGTATGCTGAAATAGCCAAAAATCTGAAACAGTCTGGCATCTTGAAATTTGCAGAGCATTGGAATATTCAGGTCAATGCAATCATTTTTAGGTAAAAATGTCATTTCAATCATTAGCTAAGAGACTTTGAAATATCCATTAACCGTTTGAATGCCGGAAGGTATGGCGTATAGGCCACCATTTTATTAGCAAAAATAGAACAGATTTTCAGAAGATATACAATATTAAATCGTTAATATCTGTAAACTATAATATTACAGTGTTCCTTCATTATCCTAATAGATGCAGGTTCAAATCCCGGCGTGAGAAAGTAAATTTTATTTGATTAAATTGTGTTATTTCATAATTTATTCATAGTATATTTGCAGCACGTTCCAGAGTGGTAGATACTGTCAGTATCGCCCTGGTGAAAGACCACCATTCACAATCGAAACGTTGCTTGAAATGGCTTTAGCCGTGTTTGGTGACCAAATCTGAATAGCCAGGTACTTCCCCACCTTACTCTTTCCCATCTCCTTCCTCTCCTCAATACCTTCAGCCTCACAATATACCCCAATTGAGGATGCCATAATCTCGCTGGCTCCAGACGTTTGGGAACAGCTGGGACTCTTGTGTGGTATAAAAAAAAATGTCTACATATTTCATATTTTAGATTATTAAAAATACTTGACATAGACTAGCAGCAAAGGCGTAAAGAACAAAAGCTAACGTAAGGAACAGTGTGTTTACGTTGTATGGCCGGCTTGGCATACACGGCGAGCGCGTAAATGCAATATAATAAAGATGTTTCGAAAAGCAAGTAATAAGCATTCAAATGTAAAAATGTTGAATGTACAAGTTAACCACATTATAAAAAAATCAAGAAACCAGTTGCTTAGCATGCTTAAAAATGCTAAATTATAAAAGGTCCAAATTTATAAATAAAAAATACACACCTATAGATTCAACAAGACGGTGGTTTATGAACAAAAGCATGATGCCTTTCTTGGTGGAGAAGTTGACATTGGTGATGTAGCCGTGGAGATTAAGCTTCAGAACTTCATCCTTGTGGGTTATTTCCATCAGCTCTCGGGCTATATTGTTCCCATAAACCTGAAAAATAAACAATGGACAATTAAAACCAAAATAAATGTGTATCTGAAAATGGAAAAAGAAGTCCGGATCCCACAGAGAGACATGGCGCAATAAGTGAATCAAATACGTGAATCCTGTCATGCCAAGAGTCGGGAATAACAAAAGAGTGTGCGTGAAAGTGCAGTGTAATAAAGCAAGGAGAGGGGGCCGAGACGGAGTTTTGTGATGGTTCATCCTCTCTTCCCGCATAATGTAATATTTATTTTAATTTTTTAATAACGGACCATTGTTCAAATACACAACATGAAATGAGATTTATTTTTATTCTTTATGTTATACCACAGAGTCCCAGCTGCTCGCAACTGTCTGGAGTCAGTGAGACTATGGCATCCCCAATTTGGGTATGCTGTGAGGCTGAAGGTATTGAGGAGGGGAAGGAGATGGGGAGGAGGAAAGTGGGGAAGTACCTGGCTATTCAGATCTGGTCACCAAACACGGCTAAAGCCATTTCAAGCAATGTTTCGATTCTGAATGGTGGTCTTTCACCAGGCCGATACTAACAGGATCTACCACTCTGGAACGTGCCGCAAATATACTATATATTATTTTTAAATAAATAAATCGTGAAATAACACAATTGAATATAATCAAATAAAATTTACTTGCGCATGCCGGGATTTGAACCCGCGACCTTCGGTTACGTAGATAAGGATTGTAACCACTCAACCACGGAGACCGTCAAATAAAGAAGATAAATGAGAGCTACACGATAAGAAAAGCGCATACATAATACATGAATGAAGCAATGACAAAAATAGGACAAAATATATATTTGAGAGAGCATTCAAGTCAAAGCATGAACAGGGTTTTGGTAGAGTTCATGATTTTGGACATACTAAACGATAATCTTCAATGTTTATTTTCATAAAGTCTGATAAAAATCATTTAGAGTGGTACCAAAAATTTCAAGGCCCTCGCCTGAGTTAACAAGTCTCGACATTCTGGACAGAGTAATAGACAATGTTATATGTTTTTTCCGATTCTTGACATGACTCAAAGCAAGTATGTATACTGGGACATCCCCGACTTCATTCACTTATTCCATGCAGCACAATATTTTCTCAATACTATTTTTTCAATTCCTCTGCTCTACGTGTCCAAAGCTTCGAAGCATCTACAAGTCTCCCTGTGACGTCCCTCTCATATTCTTCCTATACACTTACGTGTCATAATATATTCCCTAGACACTCCATTCTCCATCCATCTGTTATATTTAAACCACCTAAGCTTCCCTCTCTTAATCATGTTGATTATGCTTGCATCCTCTTGGCATTCTTTTCTGATTTCCACTTATATAATACATCTGAACATGGTTTTACACACATACACCTCAGGGATCACATTTCTACTGTTTTGGGTCTACTTTCTTCCTTCCTCTGGCAGCTCCATGCCTTACTGCCATACATCAGGGTTGGCACCAGAACTCTATTGTGAACAGTATAAATTCTTATTTTTTATATACATATTTTTATAATGTGAATACCATACAAAAGTTCCAACTGCTCCCAACAATCTGGGGCCATTGTGATCCCATTGGCATCCCCAATTGGGGCATGTTGTAAGGCTGAAGGTAGTGGGGGGGGGGAGGAGATGGGTAAGTGCCTGGCTATTCAGATCAGGTCACCAAACATGGCTAAAGCCATTTCAAGCCATGTTTTAATTCTGAATGGTGGTCTTTCACTAGGGCAATACTAAAAGTATCTTTGACTCTGGAACGTGTGCAAATATACTATATATTTCAGAGTGGAAGATACTCTCAATATCAGTGTGCAAATATACTATATATTTCAGAGTGGAAGATACTCTCAGTATCGCCCTGGTGAAAGACCACTATTCAGAATTAAAATGTTGCTTGAAATGGCTTTTAGCCATGTTCGGTGACCAGATCTGAATATCCAGGTATTTTCCTCACCTTCCTCTTTCCCTTCTTCATCCCTTCCCCAATAATAATTGGATGATTTGTATAGTGCCATTTTTGTGAAAAATCGCCTCAAGGGAGCTGACATATAGAAAAATACCTTCAGCCTCACAACATTTCCCAATTGGGGATGCCTGGGATCACTGGCCTCAGACAGTTGAGACTATTGTGCGGTATTCATATAAAAAAAATATATATATATATTATTTTGAAAGAATTAATTATGAAACAACACAAATTAACATAAAGTTGACTTGCGCATGCCGGGATTTGAACCCGGGACCTCAGGATTGGTAGTCAAGAGCCTTACTCCTCGACTGCGGAGGCCGTCAAATTACTATTAGTATTAGGTAACAGTAATATTTAAACAGGTAAGTATGTATGTACTTACTATTCTTATATTGTCTACAAAATTTGACTTAGTGGGTGTTCTCAGGTCGGTGTTTTCCCCGAACTTCTTCAGCACAAACCCAACATTGGCATTGTGAACAGCGTAGCAGCCGACCACCTCAAATATCTTCTGGTACTCCTCGCTGGGACTCTTGAGCGCCTTCTTCCTCGTGCTGACGTTGTAGAACAAGTCCTCCACCGTGATCTGGGTGCCCTGATTGCCGGCGCAGGGCTTTACCTGGCCTTTCAGAATGCCATCTTCATAAGAAGCCCTGGAAATGAAAAATTATAATTTATTCCAGAGGTGTGTGGAGTTAGTGCAATGAAATATCTACCATAAATAGGAAAGATACAAACAATAATAGGAAGGAACAAACCGGCCTCAGTGGTCGAGGGGTAAGGCTTTCGACTATGAATCCAAAGGTTGTGTAAATTTTATTTAATTAATTTGTGTTCCAGAGTGGAAGATAATCTCAGTATTGCCCTGGTGAAAGACCATCATTCAGAATCGAAACGTTGCTTGAAATGGCTTTTAGCCGTGTTTGGTGACCAGATCTGAAAAGCCAGATATTTTCCCACCTTGCTCTCTCCCTTATCCTTCCCCTCCCCAATACCTTCAGCCTTACAACATTCCCAAGTGGCGATGCCATAGTCTCACTGGCTCCAGACGATTGGGAGCAGTTGGGACTCTTATGCGATATTTGCATTAAAAAAAAACAATAACAATAAAATCATTATTTCTATTCCACTGAAATGAATTTATGAACGATATTATTTTAATGTGGCCTGGATCCAGAAGAAAAAAACTGAAACCTCTATCTTACCAAAGGTACCTATACGGAGTGGGAGGGGAGCAGGGGTTTCATGAATGTTTTCCGAAATTATTACCCTTTGACATTGAGGTATACAAATGAAGTAAACATCAGCATTCAAAACATGGGCAACAACATGCAGCCAATTAGCAACATAGATATAACACGGGCTTCAATCGATTGATTACAAGCGCTCGCCGGGTATGGATCTCCAATGATAACTTCAAAATACCTACAAGACTAGACATGTCATTCCGGAAAAGATGGAAAAAGCAATTGTGTAATCTTTCATTGGTTTTACCATAATCAATATTCGTGTAAATTGGGTTTTTTAATGTTAAAAAATTCAAGGAGCACTTGAAGTATGCACGCCGGCGGTCATTGGCAGTCGGTAGGATTTGGACAACTTCGACAGCTGCCTCACCCCCCTTCCTACTTCACACACATGCGGGAACAATATTTTACACTGATTTTGCAAGGAAAGTAGACTGTATTTATATACCTCAATGCCCTATGAACAAGTGATTTAAAATATACAAATGTTCATTAACCTTTGGAACGCCAAGCTCCCGTGATCTAATACTTCGGTAAAGTGTTGAAGGCAAATTTGCCAGCAGTCCACTTGAGTTTATTTTCGTAATAACTTACTTTGTACCTTCTTACCAGATAATGTGTTTATATATTTGTAAAAAAATTATATATCTATCGTAATTAGTTTCCCCAGAAAGCCTACTAATATTCAGAAAATTTATTTTTTGACATTGCTGATTGGATACGCCGGCGTTCAATGGACAAAAATTTAGCATATCTGCAATCGTACCAGTAATTTAAAACATTTTAAAAGTCCAACTAATATTCCAAGATTGAGAAAATCTATCCCTCTTGCCCTATCCAACAGAAATTAAATGAATTATTAACTAGTAAGCTTACTTGAATGCACATTTTTCGCAGGATGTCTTTGTCATGATGGTAAGATGAGCAACATGGCTGATGCTAGCAAGAGCCTCTCCCCTGAACCCGTATGTCTGAATGGAGCCCAAATCTTCGTACTTGGATAGCTTTGACGTGGTGAAACGCTCGCAAACAATTTCCATGTTGTCACGTCGTATACCAGTGCCATTGTCTTGAATCTGTAAATTAAACATCACATCAGGGGTACTCGTATTTACCATTTCATAATCAATCCTCAATAAGAACAAAAACATGGAAATCTGATTGGGAGATCCCAATGTTGACTAATGGAGACCGCATTTTGCCCAATGCATTTGGTTATCTATCAGATATTACTCTAAGGTATTTATAACATTCCATCCATAATAATTGTTGCAAATCTATTTGTGGATTTGTTCTATGTAAAATAAAGATGGATGCCGTCCGTCATCCGCTGAGAAAAATAAAAAGTGAAAAAAATGGAGATTCGGAGCAAATTTCTCCACACAATTTTATTATAGGTGAAAGAATATGTAGATTATGTTTAGGCACGAAGGCGAATACCAACATTTTCGAAGAGGAATCGGAAATGGTCACGAAAATACTGCTCAACTTGATAGTTTGTTGCGACTTGGAGGTTAGTTTCGTAAACAACTGTCAGATTAGTGACATTATTTTCTATTTACATGCATATAAGAATGTTTTCCAGATTTAGTTTTTAATCAAATCATTCACTGTGCGGTTGCCGTGGTATAGTGGTGGTAAGAGTGCTGCCTATGTATCTAAGGTGTAGGATTCGATTCCCATCGAAGAGTAAACATTATTTATTTACCAACATTCATTGTGTAAAGTATAGGTATAAATATTTCGTATTTGATCTAATGAACTTTGTTTAGTTCGACTGTCGTTTATGATAGTTAAAAGCGTTTAATTGAATAAAAACTGTTATAAAGAATGTCATGAATAGTTAAGCATAGAAATCAGAAAACAAACTTGGAGACCTTATTTCATACATACTTCAAGTACAGGTATGCGCACAAAAACGACAATTTAATCTGTTTGTGGCTATGTACACCTAATAACTATTTAAATTCATTGGAAAACGGATAGTATGAAAACAGAGCATAGATCCTTAATATTTTGAATAAATTATTTTTCAATGGATTTTCTTTTACAGATATCAGAAAACGACGGACTGCCAAAACACATATGCACAAGTTGTTTAGATACTCTAGAAATAGCCTCAAACTTTAGGACGACATGCCAAGAAAATGACAAAATATTACGAACAAAATATATATCAATACCCATTGTAAAAGATGAATTCTTTTCCGATAACGACATCCCGGATGCCCTATCTGATGACGAATTAATAAAAGATGAAATAGACATTAAGGACGCCGAATATTTCATCGATGTAAAAACAACTAAAAGAAAACACAAAACGAAATTAAAAAGGAAAACAAAAGATACCAAAATAAAAAAAGAACTCATAGAAAAAGCCGTAAAGATTAGAAAATCTGTTCACGATAATAGCCACCTTTGTACAATCTGTGGAAAATATTTCGAAAAACGTTCCACATATCATTCTCACATTCGATCACACACAAATGAAGTATTTCATTGTAACGAATGCCAAAAGACTTTTAATAGGAAAACTAAATTACAAGAACACCTGATAACGCACTTCGGAGTTAAGAATATACCGTGTGACGAGTGTGGAAAGTTGTTTGCATCACGCGCGTACGTACAGAGGCATGTGGATAAGGTGCATAAAAGATTACGCGTGGTTCAGTGTACAATATGTCTGAAACAGCTAGCGGATAATCACACGTTAAAGGTGAGTTGAAGAACTTTGTAACTTTGTTCCATTTGCTTATTTTAGACCGGACTGATTCCACCCTGAAACAGACATTTTCCCACTGGTACATTTTAAATTTATGCCCCTGATTCAGATGTTATAAATATCTTAGTATAAGTTTAAAATGAACCAGTCTGAAGATGGCGGTAGTAGGATGAAACTGGTTTGGTCTTAAATAAATAAGTGGACATCTCAAAGATAGATGTTTAGACACGTAGAGTCGATGATCAGAGAAGAGAGCATCACAAGGGGACAGAAGAAGTTGGAGACACCCCGGGAAGGCATGGCACAATCAAGTGAATGGTTAACTTAATCGTCGGAATAATAGGAGAGTATGTATGAATACTCAATTTATTAGTATAACTTAATGAAGCTTATAAACATCATTGTAATATTTAATCATTCAACAAGATAAAATTAACAAATCTCAATGAAACATGAAACAGAAAATAACAACCATTATCTTTTTATTTTCTGTGTGTTTCTGTTTTATGGAGATTTGTTATTCTTATCTTCTTCGATGATTGAGTATGCATGAATTAAAATGAAGCAAGAATTGCGTGCCAAAAGAGAGTTATGTGACATTTAACACTTCACACAAACAAAACACTGAAAAAGTTCTGAAATTTTGTCCAGTACAAGCTACACCTACAAACATAAATGTAAACTTTAATAATATTGATATCGAACCTACCTAAACTTATTCACTGCTGGGAATACATTTAGCTTCAAACATAAACTGGAAAGAAAATGTAAAAAAAAAGTAGCTTCTCTTTTGTACTGGGCACACAATCATGAATATCGATTCAGTAATCAACCAATTCAATGATTAAGTATGGAATAGTGTTTTGGGGAAATTCAGGAAATGCCAAAGATGTTTTTATTATCCAAAAGAGATGTTTAAGAAAAATTACAAATTCCGGTTATCTGGATTCATGTAAAATTCTATTTAAAAAACTGAAACTTCTGACAATCACTGATATATATATAATAGAGTTATACCTATTTTTTTCCACTAAAACACTCAACACATAAACACACAACAAGATTTACATAAAACCTACTAATACCACAAGCCATTTCAACAAGGACCATACTACATGGCATTAAAAGTACATGAGAACCTTCCACGTTACATCAAACAAACACACAATCTGCTTCTATTTATCACTAAAAACATTCCTTCTTAACAAATGTCACTGTTCCAGCCACTTCGGGGTCCAGTACATAGAATGTAGAATAAGGTGCCGGTTAAGTTGTGGTAGCCGCTACTTTTCGCTACGCTTTGGTAGTGGGCTTGGTCCAGGCAGCAAAGTCAAAACAATATTCGAGGTAGAGCAGGCAGGAAGTAGTGAGTCAGAGGGCAGAGTCGAGAAGGGAGGCTGGCGGGAGATAATATGAGAGTTCAAACGAGAAACTGAACGAGAGTTGTTGGCAAATGACCGTGATCTCCTATTTATACCCAATGCAAATGATTAAAAAAATTAATATGTCAGCCGGCAAATAACAGAACATCATTTAGACAAAGGAGTTTTTCTTGTAAAGCTCCTTTGTTTATATAATAGGCTTAGTGACAACATTAAAACTATAGATACGCTAATTTTATTTTTAAAAAATGGTCAAATGTTAGCTGAGAGTGGTGATTTCGCTTTATCGATGTTATCCCTTATGTTGTAATCAGTGTTAAAACCTTATGTATGCTCGATATTATCGTTATTATTTACTTATTATTACTTATTACTATTTACTTATTATTACTTATTTATTACTACTTACTTATTACTATTTACTTATTATTTTATTTTTTACCTACCTATTATTATTTACCTATTACTATTTACATAATTTTATTTACTTATTATTATTTATCGTTTCACTAAAATTGTAAAGCCGCTCATCTCAACACAGGACTGTCCTAGTGAGATGAGTGGCTAATGTTTTTGTTTTGTTTTTAAATTTAAGAATAAATAAATGCCCCACTGTTCACGGTGGCGCCGGGTGCCAAGCAGTTCAGTTTTGTTTGTAGCGTATGTCAGCCACTGCGATCTCGTCGGTGGTTGACACAAATATTCATGAGAGGTCTCTCTCCATGTTCTACCTTCAGACCCAAACTACCTCCTTCCAACATGTTTATTAAAATTAAAAATACACAATGCAAGAAACATCAGTGAGTCCCCGGCCCAACAATGTTCAGAGGAATCTTATTCTAAATGTGACGCAAATTATTCATTGCAACGCGCCCCGAGACCGAGAGCGGCTAGGGGAATGGGGATCGGGGAGAACATCGGGCAGCGTCCCGTAAGTTTTGAAGCGTTCCTTACCGGCTAACTGTTCCACGATAGCGACTCGGTTGGTTATTATATCTGGGAGCGTACTGTAAGATGGGCTCTCAAATTAGCGTCTTCGATTTCCCCCATGACCTCGTCCAATACAGTCACTACACCTTATGAATACTTTGAACACATGAATTGAACGTACTAACAGATTAAACATCTCTATATTTTATATTAATATATATTTTTTTTTTTCGTGTTAAATATAAGAAACAGGATGTACCTATAATCTACACCCTTTGTACTCTATACTTTTATTTGTAAAATAAAGATTTTTTAAAATTTAGAATCCTCTCTGTGACTAAATAGTGGTCTGATGGTTAGTTGTAAGAATACACAATATTAACCTTTGTGATATCAAAAATGACCCATAGAGCTTGGGAACTACCACAAAAATATTATAATTATGTATCGAAGTAAGCCATAAGTTGAATTTGTTTTTATTGCGTAATCATCAATTAGTTTTGTGTTTTTTTTAGTACCACATGAAAACCCACACAGGCGAGAAGGACTATGAGTGCACCCTCTGCCACAAACAGTTCACCTTCAAGTTGAGCCTGCAGTACCACCTGCGCACGCACTCGGGCGAGCGGCCCTACCCCTGCCGCTACTGTCAGAAGCGCTTTTCCGACTCTAAGTCATCGGCTGATCACGAGATGCTGCACACCGGCGAGACGCCCTACAAGTGCCCCGTATGCGCCAAGGGCTTCGCGCAACTCTCCAACATGAAGAGCCACTTCCGCTACAACCACAAGGGCCAGGATATCAAGGACTATCCGTCTTATAAGAAGAGAAATAATAGGAACAATGAGGTGTTCGTACCAAGGGAGATTGTGCCCATTGTAAAATGAAAAAAACGGCTTTCATCACTGTAAATTAATCACCCCGTCATTCTTAAAAACAAGATCCACTTCCGCTACAACCACAGGAGCCGGGATATCAAGGACTACCTAATACAAGAGGAATAATGAGGTGTTCATGCCAATGGAGATTGTGCCGATTGTAAAATTAACTAAAAATGGCCATCGTCGCTGCAAATTCATCGCTCCAACATTCTTAAAAACATGAAGAGCAACTTTGGCAATAACCACAAGAGCCACTTCCGCTACACAAGAGCCTCGTACAAGAAGAGAAATAATGAGGTGTCCGTGCCAAGAGAGATTGTGCCGATTGTAAAATGAACTAAAAAAGCCTATCGTCACTGTAAATTCATTTCCCCTTCATTCTTAAAAATGTGAAGAGGCACTTCTGCTACAACCACAAGGACTACCCCTCATACAAGAAGAGAAATACATAAAATAGCAAGGTGTTCATGCCACGGAGATTGTGCCAATTGTAAAATGGCTATCGTCGATGTAAATTCATGACAACATCGAACTAGAATGTTATTTGAGTAGAGTAATCCCTTTACAACAGAAATAAAATCATTTCCCCTTCATTCTTAAAAATGTGAAGAGGCACTTCTGCTACAACCACAAGGACTACCCCTCATACAAGAAGAGAAATACATAAAATAGCAAGGTGTTCATGCCACGGAGATTGTGCCAATTGTAAAATGGCTATCGTCGATGTAAATTCATGACAACATCGAACTAGAATGTTATTTGAGGAGAGTAATCCCTTTACAACAGAAATAAAATCATTTCCCCTTCATTCTTAAAAATGTGAAGAGGCACTTCTGCTACAACCACAAGGACTACCCCTCATACAAGAAGAGAAATACATAAAATAGCAAGGTGTTCATGCCACGGAGATTGTGCCAATTGTAAAATGGCTATCGTCGATGTAAATTCATGACAACATCGAACTAGAATGTTATTTGAGGAGAGTAATCCCTTTACAACAGAAATAAAATCACTTACTTTTAACAATCAGTTCAACAAGAAAATTATTGTTGAATGCTTTCTGAAATTGTGGAATTGTTACATCTCAGTGGTTCCCAATAATTAGTTTCCAAGTGTAATATAGCAGGAAAACAACCAATCTTACAGCTTGACATACTTATCTATGCAGGCAGTCAAAAGAAGAATAAACAAACTATTCACTCCAACTGCATAGAGTTAAGTGTAATGATAAAGCAGAAAATCTTTGTTTCGGCAGTGTCATTCTTTTCGCAAGCTATGAAGCTTTGAAGTATCTATTTAATTGTTTTGTATTTTGAAAAATCCGTATTTTTCAACTATTAATAAATTTTTTTAAAACACATTTGAAATTGAAGCAAAGTCAGGTGGATAGTAATTACGAAGACTGGTGCTTATTGTTTTATGAAAACTGAAAGGTGTTCGCAACATGATTGTATTATTATAAAGTATAACAAATTTGGTATTTTTGAGTTCTACATATTATAATAATTATGTATGTGAAATCTCAAGGTGCAATAGAATTTGGGTTCTACCAAAAAACTTGTTAATAAAGTTATAAAAAACATTTGATAGGCCTTTGTTTTGATTTTGTCATAAAAACTGATACAATTGTATGGTGTTGCACTATAATTAGTTTAAAATGGAAGGAAACCCATTAAAAATATTATTTTAATTTTGAAAAAATGTTCACTGATCCTTTTTATACTTTGAAATGGAGATCTTGTGTTTCATATTATGAAAGGAAAACACATTTGACCAAACACCTTCCTAAAAAACACTAGAAAGATAATGGTAGGAGAACGAAAGAAACTAATGCAGCAAGAAATAGAGACAAACATGTCTCTAAAGATAGAGGAAATGTGATTTCTCAAACAACAATCACTAACCTGTAGATATTTTAACCCTCCAGCTTTCACCACAATCTGAATGTTACTAGATTTTGCGTCAAGGCTAAAACAAAATAAAAATGGTATCAGCAAATTATTATATAAATTTACACAATAATAAGTGGGCATAATAATAATTAACAAACCTATTTTCTATCAGTTCTTTTAACGCATTGGCAGGACGTTGAATAACTTCGCCGGCAGCGATTCTATTAACCACGACTTCCTCAAGCTTTTTGATTATCCCTGGCTCCTCCATTTTTCTACTAGAACTGAGATTCTTTTGTTATTCACATGTACTTACTTCACTCAGAAATATAACATAAACAATGCGCAAATAATCATTTCACTTCACTAGTGTTTATAACCTTCAAAATTAAACGTCAAAAATGTACACATACAATTTAACGCGCGAAATATTTTGAATTTGGTGTTGGTACATGCAAAAAGGAGATATGGGCAAGTTATTTTTTTCTACAATATACAAATTGAGTAAACACCAACGTTCGAAATATGGGCCACATAAATCAAGCCAATTGGCTACATTGAGATAACACGGTTTCAGTCGATTACAAACGTTCGCCGGGTATGGATCTACAAAGATTTCTGCAAGATGACTTCACAAGTCGTTCTGGAAAAAATAGAAAAAGCAATGGTGCAATCTTTCATCGGTTTTACCATAGTCCACATACTGTAAATTGGACTTTTTATTGCTAAAAAAACTCAAAGAGCATCTCAAGTCAGTAGGCTCCGCCAGTAAGAAATGCTCGAGTCCGGCGGTGCGTTCCGTTTGTTTGCGGTCAGAAGGATTAGGGTTACATCGACAACCGCTTCACCCCCCTTCGTATTTCACGGGCAGGAACAACTTTTTGGACTGATTTTGCAAGAAATTTTAACTCTACGTTGAACGTTGACTTTATTTATATACCTCTATGACTAAATGTTGAATATTGTCATGCTTTTTTAGCAACCGTTTTAGAAAATATTTACGTAATATTTTAGTTCTCGTGAATTTTCCATTTCAGAACTTTTCATTTGTTCGAAATTTGGTTTATTTTAAGTTTTTAAATTAGTTTTTGCAAAGATGTTTGGAACTTTTTTATAATACGAAATAACTCTTAACAATGTTTATATAACACAAACTTTAAAAAAATGTACTACAAAGAAAATGTTTTTTTTATTATGTTTACGTAATTATTAAACACGGTACTATTGGCCGTGAAAATATTATTAACATAATATTAAACTGATGAAGCTTGAGTTAAGCGAAACCGGTTGGTGAAAATAAAATATATTCGTGGTTTATAACAACGTGTTTCATTTACTTAATATAATGTCAAACCACAAAGTGATTGCTTCTTACGAAAATACTAAACTATGTTTTGGATATCATTTACAAAATAATTTTATAAAAAGAGCAATGGAACTTTAAAGTGAATTAAGAGAGATACATTATTTGGAGGAATTTTGTAGGTACTGGGTAATGACTGAATGGTAAAACAATGTTAAAAGTTGGCACTTCACCCATTCTCTTTCCAATTTCCTTATAGAAATTGTGTTTTAGTTAGTAGTAGAAAATTATAATAAATTATGATGTTTTGCCTCGGTGTGCTCTTCTCGAACTAGTCATAAAAATGCGATCTCAAGGGCTTTTGGCAACATTCTATTTTAACCACAGAATGAAAAAAGTATTTATTCATAGAAAAAGTCAAAAACTATTCCGTGCGTTTTGTCAAGTTTTGTGTTTGTAAAGTTATATTATTTCAAAAACAAGTTAAGAATATTATTTATCAGCAATAACAAATTTAATTTACTATTTCAAGTGTAATAGTCTTATTAAACGATCGAATCAGTTGATTTACCACATTTTTCGGCGTAAAACAACGTATATTTTGGAAAGTGACAGCTGTTATTTTTTTGTACACATTCTCATCCCTTTCCTTCGCATGGAAAAGTTAAACCTCCGCACTCTTCGCACCCTATTGTTTAAACAATGTACCGGAAACAAAAAGGTGATAAACGCTATTCTTGGTATTAATATTATTATTTGTACAATGCAAATTTTACCGGGCTGTTACAAGCTATACATCTTCTCGCAAGAACCGAATGCCATGCCTCAACTCAACTATTACTAACTTGAACACTGATGAAATGCCTAAAATATACAGCGTAACATTATGTGTGAATTGTTTATGTCTACTGCTTTCATAAGTAAAAACACAGTAATTATCATGGGAGTCATTCTTCAGAATGAAGGGTAGACTTTTGTTTAACCTTCTAGCCTATTTACAATTGGCCTAATGTACTGATTTTTTGCCAAAATACTTCTAGACATTTCTTCTATATTATCATTACAATAAAGACTGTAAAAAATTATAATATTTGTTGAAAATATTTATCAAATAATTGTGGTAAGTAAAAAAGCAGTATAATATTTTACTGTGTTTATAAGATTAACAAGACACCTCTTTGCTTTTTTATTTTATGTATAAAACCGGTTTTAGAACAATAGAAACACGAAAAATGAATGAACAAACTCCATATAAACGTAAAAAAATTGGTTAAGGGACACGCCGCCATAGAGGAATAGACGGCAGCGGGAGAATGTTTTTCAAGACGGTAGATTAAAACACAGCATGTTCGTAAATATAAGTAAAAATACAGTACTGCGTTTTTCCTTACCGACAGTGATGAAATTGCGATAACATGAAAAACAATGTCATCTTTTTTAGATACGAAAAATGTTAAATTATGTCTTATGTAAAACATAAGAAATTCGATAATTCGATTAGTCACTTCCTATATTCAACTCAATTTTGCTAATTACTGTGTTTTTGCTTATGATGGCAGAATACTGCATTTTCCTTCATGTAGCATTGCATAAGTACTACTCGCAACAATGGCATGACAGACTTGTAGTTTTTATTGCCACAGACCTAATAGAATGATAATGGCACAAACACTTTCTAGGACATATCCTAACACCTTTCTTTCGGTTTACCTCTTCAGTGGGGACACTATATAAGTATTTTTGCCTTGCAGGCAATCACAATGGGTCCTGAGGCAGCCCCTGGTGTGGCTGCTGTCCCCAATGTGGCCGTAGCCCCCGCAGCGCCCCCCGAGCCCTGCAAAAGGCTGCTCCCCGCTGCCCTGTTCCTGCTGACCTTCTTCACCGTCATGACTATACTGCTGGTCTATATGGACACCACGGGTGAGGCATTTAACAAAATTCTCATAATAGGCTATTATTTTTTTTTCTTCACTTTTAGAAGATGATCATTAATCATCACTGCTCCGGGCTCTCATCATTCGCCTCCAGTTCTCAGTCTTTCCCATCATGCTCCAATCCTTTTCCTCGGTTTGCCTCTGGGTCGCTTCCACTGGGGCACCCACTTGGTCAAGGTCCAGTCCATCGAAGTCTTTAGGGCATACAGAATCTTACCATGGTTAAACCATTGTTTTGACAGGTTTGTTCTATCATCTTGTCCAGCCAGTGGTGTGCACAGAGTTTTTATATTGGGTAGGCAGTAGGAAAAACATTAAATTAATTGATATTAAAAAAATTACCCCAGACAATACCCTTCGTGCCAGTTTTAGCTAAGAATGGCTAAGCTGCTGGCTCTAGTCGATTTTGGTTGGGATTACCTAAGCTACGTCAAATATCTAAATAACTGCTTCAATTATGTATATTACAAGTCAATTATTTGATATAAAATGTTAATATTTTTTTCACTAAATAAACACAGACCATAATACATATTTTGAAAAGCCAGCCTGATATTATCATTATTGTGTTAGTAAAGTAGTTCTAATTGGTAGATCTATCAACAGATGGCACCGATACCTACATTTGCTAGCATTGCCGAAAAGCGCTGCTTTTCAGACACTAACACAAACGAGTCATCCCTTGACACACATTGCGCACACATATACGAGTACATGTGAATGTATAGAATAGAGTCAACATTATTTTGAATATGATGTTTATGTCATTTTGCATACTTAGTTCCTGCCTTTGCCACGTTATACTGGTGCAGTCGGTGTGGTGCGTGCGCCATTATGTTTCGTGTTTTTGAAAGAGAAGATTAATTTCTTGCAAAAATTTTATGCATAATGTTATTTATATTTTCATGCGAGTAAGGTAGGGTAGGCAGTGCTTATGTGCCTATATGAATGGAACACCTCTGTCCACTCATTACAAAATCTTACAATGTCCTCATGCTCAAGTTAATGGTTCATTTTAATTCTGTATGATCCATTTTCTAGCGTAGTTTAAAGATTATGTTTTCAAAGGATGTTGTTTCTTATTTTGTGTCAGTCTTATTTTACTATTTTATTTAAGTAATTTGTGCTGTTTCACAATTAATTAATTTATAAATAATATGCATTATATTTGCGCACTTCCAGAATGGAAGATACTCTCAGTATCGCCCTGGTGAAAGACCACCATTCAGAATTGAAACGTTGCTTGCAATGGCTTTTAGCCGTGTTTGATGACCAGATCTGAATAGCCAGGTATTTCCCCATCTTCCTCTTCCCCTTCTTCTTCCCCTCCCCAATATCTCCAGCCTCACAACATTCCCCAATTGGGGAGGCCATAGTCTCACTGGCTCCAGACGGTTGGGAGCAGTTGGGACGCTTATGGGGTATTCATATTTAAAAAAATGTATTACATTACATGTTGTATTTCAGCCATGCGTCAGCAACAATTCAGGCTAAATATGTCGCGCGAATACGAGCTGTCAGGCGTATCGCAGGATGCGGCGCTGCTTGTTGAGTATATACGGCGCTGGCAGCTGAAGAGCTGCGCAGATGCCTTCCCGCCGCACTCCCGCCACCAGCCACCGCCCCACCACACGTCGCCCCATCACCAGCAGGATGAGGCGCAGCCCACGCAGACGGAGAATCTGGTGGCGCAGTTGCTCAACTATAAGGTAATCCATCCTGCAACATGTCGCCATGCAGCCAGAACTTCTAAAGGCTTTTGTGTCAGACGTGTGGCACACAGGCGAACTGTAATGGGCAGCTGATCCCGATCTGCGGAGAGGGCTGAAGGGGAGGGAAACACAACCTATCGTTCCTTTTGCAAGGCGGAATGATACCAACTTTTGTTAATTTGCACAAAACTCTCCTTTGTGCAAAACCTTCCAGATTCGTACAAATCCCTTTGCACAATATCCACTTTTGTGCAGAATTTCGACTGATGTTCTGCAGGCCTGGTCCGTGGTTGATGCGAGGGTTTGGGTCCAGCGAGTGGTGGTAGTCCGGGGAGGGTCCAGGGTCAGTGGTGGTCAGAAATGATGGAGAAGGTAAGTCGGTAGAAGCAGAGCGAGGTAGGGCAGTTGAGGGAGCAAAAGTGTTTTTTTTTTATAAGAATACCGCACAAGAGTCCCAACTGCTCCCAACCGTCTGGAGCCAGTGAAACTATGGCATTCCCAATTGGGGAATGTTGTGAGGCTGAAGGTATTGGGGAGGGGAAGGAGAAGGGGAAGAGGAAGGTGGGGAAATACCTGCCTATTCAGATCTGGTCACCAAACACGGCTAAAGGCCATTTCAAGTAACGTTTCAATTCTGAATGGTGGTCTTTCACTAGGGCGATACTAAGAGGATCTTCCACTCTGTGGCTGACTGAGGAATGGCTATTTTCAGCCTCTATATCCCCCACCCAGGCACTATCCCAAGCGTACAGTGTGGATTCTCGCGACACTAGTCTCACCAGTTATGCAACTCAAATATTTATTTTCTGCTACTCCCGGCCCCGTACAAGTGCCGACAATATATACAAAAAATATTATTTTAGTCTAATGAAAAGTGGCAAAGATGTACGACACAGCTTTAGCATCGATGATGATGATGATGATGGAGAAACTGATAAGCTGTCTGGAAATTTGTTCCGTAGGAATTTCGATTGCTCTACTGTGAGTGCTCTCAGCTTACCCCTGTTTTTTTAACCTCACAAAAGCCTGTACCATGTACATACAACTGTTTATTAATACATAAAGCGTTTAGACCATAAACACCAAAGGAGATCACAGTCTGATTTGCAAACCTCATTCTAGCCTGTCTTTTGCTCCAATAACAGCGTAAACTGAGAATATGAAACTATTAATCTGCCCTGATGATTAATTACATGTATTATCCCTATTGTAATGGCCTGATTTACATACCTTAATCCTGGTCTGTCTTTCGCTTTAGCAGTAGTGTCAACTAATAATCTATTTCCAGCGCAACGGCGTATTCGTGGAGGCGGGCGCCTACGGCCTGCACGGGGGTGGGGGTTCCCGCACCGAGTGGCTGGAGCAGGCACTGGGATGGCGAGGGCTCCTGCTGACCCCCGACGCGAGGGACTACTTTCGCCTGAGGGCAAGGAGGACCAGCCCCAGCACGGAGGCGATGCACGCGTGTTTGAGCACTACTACGCATCCTAAAGAGGTAATTATTGGCAATGTAATTTTATTTTTTTATTTATTTTTTATTTGAATCACATTATTAAATAATAAAATGTAAGAAAGCTTAGACTGCCCAACTGGGAACAAATCCCTCTTTAGGACAGTCAAATTGACACGTTTAGTTCATATTATGTGCCATTATACAAAAATAGGAGTGAAAAACGCTAGTATTGACATAGTATGGTAATATAATATATCTAGAAAAAAAGTATAATAATTAAGTATAAAGAGATGTGAAGAATAGTACAGAAAAAAAAACTTATGAAGTGATGAGAAAAACAAATATGATAGAGTAAACAATTATGTATATGTGTTTGATAGGTACTGGTTGGTGCTATGAGGAAAAAAAATCCGTTTAAAATAAAGTACTAAAAAAAAGATAATATTATTGAGAAATATTGATAAGATTGAGTTACGTATTACTCAGCTTTATGAGCCTATGACGAAACGCATGGATGCAGCCCGAAGAGGGCTCAGCAAATAGTTAATACCATTAAATATATTTTATTCAGAAAAAGTAACTTTAGTAAATTGTTTATGACCAAATGTTTGTCCTTTTTCCTTTCCTTGGTTAGGGTTTTTAATCTACTTAAGATCTTTTCCCAGAGAGCACAAATAATGTAACATAAATTCAGTCAAGTAAATCAAACCATGAGATGGTAATAGTAATAAGGCCAAAGCGCCACTAATGTATATGTTTGTAATTATTAAAAAAAATACATGAAAGAATTAACTGTCAGTCAGCATATATTCGCTTTTGACTCCCTAAACCGAGAAGCCAATCATAGACCAATTTGCGCAGAACAATTGTACTTTTCGGTTTCTATGTTTCGGGTATGATGTTGAACATTTTTGAACCTAAGTGTACTGGACGTAGTTGATTTATATGTAAATGTTTAATTTAATATTTTATTTAATTTAGTATTAAGATGTTTAATTTTAAATAGACCGTAAAGGTCATGTAGCGTCACACTAGGCGCGATGAAGCGACATTTCCTGGCGTAGAGATAAAGAAGAAGATAACGAGCACTTCTCGTCTTCGTTTCTACGTCACTGAGTGACGTTTTCTCGTGCCTAATCCGACAAGTCGCTTGTGACCGTTAACGGGACATTTCCCCGACCCCCGCCAATTCTACCGCTTACCCGGTGACGGTCTCGGCCCTTGGCTCGAGCCTTGATTGGCTGAACCGTCCAGCGGCATAGCGAACTGGCTCGATTAATTTTAAAACTAGTAAATGTATATTGTCTTCGACGATTTCCGCGGATGTAGTACACAGATCTTAATAAATGAAGTTGCAGGCCTGTTTACGAGTATCCGCGGAATCGAATAGAATTAAGTTCTATATCTTGTCAATTTAATTAGGTTATAAACCGGCGGCAAAGTTCCAGTACCCAACTTTGCACGCCATTATGTTTTTGACAATAATTATTGTTTTTAATAAAAATCTGGTGAAGAGCAGGAGAGGCTTAATCGAATCATGAAGTCGAGGTCCACAACCTAATTTTTAAATTTAGTCGATTCGAGATGGTCTGCGTCCTCCGCAGGTCATGAAATAACTCGGGGGACAAACGATTTGCTAGACTGGGCGTCGGTTGCACGGTACCGCAACCGAGTACGATAGAAAATCGCTAAATTCAAAAATCATAGCACACAATTGGACCGACCCTTCCGCCTTCGCCTGCCTCTTCACTGGACCCTTTTGAACGACTTGGACTTCTTCTCTTCACCCCCTGGCCCTCTCCTACTTTAATGCAAGATCGAGGGTGTCTTTTTCAAGGCGCCCTCCCCCTCTCCTATCCCTCCTTTCTCCGAGGCGTGAAGTAGCCAGCCCCGCAACATCTTCGAACGTGCGGCAGGTGTTTACAGAACCTGTCCCGTACACTAAGTATGAAAATTGTCTTTGAGCAAGGGATGCCATGGTAGTAGGTGGAATTATTGGATTTTTTTATTTTTTATATGAATACCGCACAAGAGTCCCAACTGCTTCCAACCATCTGGAGCCAGTGAGACTATAGCGATCCCAATTGAGGAATGTTGTGAGGCTGAAGGTATTGGGGAGGGGAAGGAGAAGGGGAAGAGGGAGGTGGGGAATACCTGGCTATTCAGATCTGGTCACCAAACACGGCTTAAAGCCATTTCAAGCAACGTTTCAATTCTGAATGGTGGTCTTTCACCAGGGCGATTCTGAGAGTATCTTCCACTCTGGAACGTGTGCAAATATACTATATGTTATTTTTATATTAATTAATTGTGAAACAGTACAAATTAATTAAATAAAATTTACTTGCGCATGCCGGGATTTGAACCCGCGACCTTCGGATTCGTAGTCGAGAGCCTTACCCCATGGAGGCCGTCAAATTACTTCTAGAATTTTATTGTTAAATTGTGTCAAATGTCTTTTTTTGATTACATCACCGTTTTATTACCTCCGAAATAATCCGAAAATGGGAAATTCATAATACATATGTAGTTAAGGATATGAAAACGCTGTAATAATTCACTTAGAAAGGATGTCTGTGAGAGATAGGAAAGCTGATAAGGACATTGACAGAATAGTTATTCAGGGCAGTATGTATATACAGTAGAACACCGTTAATTCGAAATCCACAGGACATAGAAACAAAATTTCGAATTAACAAATCCCCACGTAATACGAAATTTTATGAAAAAAATAATAATTTCCGAAAAGTCGAGTACCGCAACCACCCCTTCGAATTTCAGTAGCTATTCGAAGTAAATTCGTAATAATACGACTTATTCCTGTAAATTCAATTTTCGCAGCCAATAACTGCCTTCAAATTAATAATTGTAAATTCATAAAAATACGTCATTATTTCTGTGTATGTAAATCGAAGTTTTGCGGCCGACGGGCCTTCAAATTCAGTTATTCCAAATAAATTCGTAATAAATACGACGTTTCCGTGCAAATCGAAATTTCACGACCGATGCTGTCGACGGCTCTTTAAATTCATATAGTTTAAGTAAAATTGTACACATTTTAATCAAAAAATCGGGGTCCTTTACCGGCTTGGCCGGCATGTCAGATTCAGAATTAGAAAATGATAATATGAATTAGGACGATGTACAACCACGGAAATCGAATTTTTACTGCGTTTTATCTCCAGACAAATTTTCATAATAAATTTCAAAAAAATCTCTTTATCCTAGATCACCTACCAAGAGAGCTACATAGCCGAGGAGGTGGGCGTCCTGGCTATGGGCAGCGCAGCCGAGGACTTCACCGCCAGGGTCAAGTGCTTCCCGCTGTACTCCACACTCCTGGCAGCCCGGGCGCAGCGGGCTGACTTCCTGTCCCTGGCCTGCGGAGGGTGTGAAATGGCAGTCTTGGAATCGCTGCCGCATTCGCAGGTACATATTATACTGTTTCTCTTATTATGTATTTTTTAACAGTTCTCTCCACGAAATCAAAAATGCAGCTTTTCTACCCAAACATAAATACATTTTTCTATCAATTATGTATGTAACTGTAAAAAAATAAAACAAGACAGCTATATTGAAAGCCTTTTTTATGTGAATACTGCACAAGAGAACTGCCTAGAGCCAGTGGGACTATGGCATCCCTAATTTTGAGATTGAAGGGAGTGAAGATTAGAAAGTATAATATAAATTTCGTAGTTACTTCCAGCATATATCACGTGTTAATGATTTTGATTACTATTTCCAGGTGCACATATCGGTGGTGGAAATAGTTGGTAAGCAGACGACAGCCCTGGACGCCCTCATGAAGACTAAGGGCTACAACCTCGCCACCAAGACGCCCACCAGTGTCATCTATGCCCTGCACGATATCCCCACACTCAAAATATAAACATGCACTCGATGAAACGACACGACAATCGCACCAGGGGCCCTAGCACGAACACCGACATCGATACGATTGAGTCAACAGTATTGGTGATTAGCTCCGGCCGGACAGTCCGACACAACGCATGGGAGTCATTCGCAACTAACAAATAAATAATTCAGCAGTCAAAAGGGCAAAGTAAATGTATGAAATCAATAGTGACTACAATAATATGTTCGGGCCTTCCCATCAATGTTCAATTATTTATTAACTTACTTGCTAGTTGGGAATGGCTCATCGCTAGCCTCTCGGGGTTTGGACGAAGCTGTTATCCAACATGACAATTTGACAACAGTTGATATCGAAACAATATCGTTAGTATACTGCGCCCGTCTGCTTCATATATAAGCTTGTCCACATGCATAGATGTATTATGTTATATAGCTCTATGTCCAATGCCAAAATACGTTGATCAACATGTACAGGCTACTTTTCGCTGAACACTGACAAATTTCAACTTGGAAAAATGGGAGTTGTTTTTTATTTATGTTCAGACGAGTAATGTCTAAAGACCATTGGTCAAAAAAAATCAACAAATGCCTAACTTAATAATTTTGATGCTTAACAAATAAATGGAATGCGTCAGTGTTTCCATCGTAGGGTGTTTTTTTTTTTCCTGATTCATTTATCGATCACTGTGCTCGGGACTTCGATAAACAAATGTTGACGGTTAGGTTTATCCTATCGATATTGCTTCTTTATCAATATGGTCGTGCTAGCCCCCAGTTCAATCAATATTATTAATATTAAGAAATCAAGACTTGAAAATACCTCAGTTTCAAAACACTACCGCTCATTGTAGGTGTCACAAATTTGAACAATAATTAACTTTTTTTTTAAATATTTTTTAAAGAATTTAGATCTTTGGTTGATATTATGTAACAGCTCTCTTTTTTTTATACATCATATTTAAACAGACTTTTTGTTTGTCTGGTACGGTACGGTAAGTTCAAATTCTCAACCAACACGGTATTATGTACACTGTGAAAGGCAAATATTTTTTATTTGTGCAAGCAGTCCAGTGAGATGGGATTAGAACCATTGGGCATCGTAGTATATAAGAAATTATTTTATTTTATAAAGCTATGGAGTTTACAGGATTATAGTTCATATTTTTATGTTTCAAAAGACGATCTACCTGATTATACCCAAAACAGGGTTGTCCAATTTTTGAACACCTATTTTTCAGTATGTATTTTCTTGGTCATTGCAACTATGTATGTACATATTTTGAACTCGCAAATTGATTTCTATCATGAACTATGGAGCTTTGAAATGTTAATTTATCTTTCAAAATATAATTCAAAGTACATTTTTTTAGACATGTTTGGTCTGTTATGCTCGATTTGAATCTTTTTTGTTTGTATCAAAAAATTTAAAACAGCGATTGTTTACTTACTGCGTTTAAAAGGTTATAAATCTATATTTAATATAGTTTCTTTGTAAACACATACATGCTTAAACACTATACAAAGTTATTTGTTGTGATTGTTATATTTTGTTTTTTTTTTTCATCTTAACAATTTGTCTCAAATATTTCTCCATTCTCTCGATACCAATTATATTAAATATGTGAATCTTAAAATTGCTTGTGACAATCTGAATAATTTATATATGGAATCGAAGAACGACTGAACAAATGATTCTGTTTGACATTATGTTGTACGTATTTTTAAATTAAATTTTAAGCTAACTTATTTTTTAAGGTAAGCTAGGCTCAATTAAGTTTAATGTATTAATTATGTTTCTCAATCTTCACATAAAGTTTATTGACTGATTTTGTAATATTTATGTTCTTGCTACTTTGAGGATTTTGTTTATAAATCACATATTTTATGTGATATTTAGAGTCATGTTTTTTTTATGGTTATTAAAACAACTTGATTATTGTGTCCAGCACCAGCTTTACGGGTCCAATCCACCCTGCAAGCTAAGTCCTCCATCCTGGTTAACAATTATTCTATTTTCTCACAGGGGTAGGCAGAGAGCAATGGCGTGCATTGCTCTATGACCGAGGTTAGGCTGTAGTCTTTTCGATTGTATTGAGTATTATATGGCGACCTTGTAAAGGGCCATTTTTAATACTATCTTTCGTTGATAACTGCGGCGAGGTTGACAAGTGAGAGTAAAAGTTGCTAGCGTATGTTTATATTGTAATTCAATTCGTCTTTCTTTTTTTTAAATTTGCGCATGACCTCATCGTAAAAAGAATCCTCTGAGTCATTTTATAAATGTAGGCACAGTTTTCAGCCTTCATGGACTGCACGCCGCTGGCAGAGAGTGCCACACATTTCCGCATTGGCATATATACTCCGTGTTTTATTCACATTCATACATAATCTCTATTCTTCTGTTGCAATATTTGATGACTCTAATTACATAAATTGCATTTTGATATTAGTCAAAATTATTTGATCCATTTTCAATCTGTCCTTAGGGCAATTTTCCTACTTGTTTTAATGTGGAGATAAATATTTGAAGCTTTTAGTTATTTTCTAAAAACTGATATGTATACATTCCATAATTATATGTTTTCGACATCATTTTAGTAAAGTGCTGCTTAATCCTTGTATCGTTACCTATATTGATCGATAATAATAATAATTATTTAGCTTCAATTTTAGATAGGCAGATATTATTGTTTCTTGTAAATCTCAAAATATATTTTAATTAAGATTAATTTGTAATTGTATTTTTTAAATACATATTATCCAGTCTAGTATACTTACCGAATCAAAAGACAATTTATTATTGAAATGAATATAAAATTAGGATGGATTATAAAAAAAATAACTTTTTATTTTTTAAATTGGCAACATCTTTTATTTAAATACAAATAAATTTAAATATATGCCTTAAAACTCGCCTTCTATACAAACTGCGTTTATAATACATACTCTGAATAAAAAATATGCAGTACCAACAAAAATATTGTATTAAATATTTATCCGGAGTCTCTTTAAAACCCAGGTTATTTCCTTCCTTTCCCTGCAAAAACCCTCCACACAGCATCCCCAAAAATCACATAGACTATGTGGGAAATCTCAGAGCTTCCTATGATGTGAAGCAATACGCCCGCCTCGGTGACAGACCGCTGTTCAAAATCGAAACATTGCTAGAAACGGCTTTAGCTGTGTGTGATGACCAGATCTTAATAGCCAGGTACTTCTCAACCTTCCTCTTCTCGTCCTCGATCCCTACAGCTTCACAACATACCACAATGGTATACCACAATCATGCCATAGTCCCACTGGCAAATGGGAGCAGTTAGGCATCTTGTGCGACAGCATTTACATAAAATGTAGATTTGCAGAAAGAAAGTAGGAAAAAAGGGATTTTGGATGGAGGAATGCAAATGAAACAAACTTTTATATTAATATCTGTCTTGTTTCAATGACCTTAAACAATTTTCATCTTCCATTTAACAATGTAACATGTATATATAATTGATCACATCAAATCTCGGCATCTTACAGTATCAATTGACGCCCGCGTGGCAAACTTTCAATGAAGAAATTCAATCAATAAATGCCTTCCAATTGGAAATACAATATACAAGTTTGTATTTAATACTTCGAGGTCTTGTGAAAAATACTTCAAGTAATGTTCTCAGTACAAGGAATGCTATGTTATTGAAGCTTGGTTCATATTAAAATCAAATATCGTAGAAATATGACAACACCATACACTGTGAGATGGCAACACGGTATAAGTTCGCCGCGAGTTGGCGGAATTGGGTTTGTATTCATTTTAATAGATTTTCTGTGAAATATATTCTTAATAATATACAAATATGAATGTTTGTCTGTCTGTCCTCGATTTTCTCGACCAGTTTCGCTGATAATAGCACAGTTTGCTCTCATTAGTAATGGGAAGGTTTAGAAAGTAGTTTGAATGAAATCTAATATGTAAAAATGTTGCTATGTTTTAAAATTAGTATGGAAAACGTTGAACTTGCCATGTTTTAATTAGGTTAGCTCATAGATATACAACTCTGGTTAGTCACAGATTACATATTCAAAAGGTTTGTTTGGGAAGAATATTTTCAAAATTGAAAACACAAATAGGTACCTACTTAAGAACTTTTTTACTTAAATATAGTTTGAAAAAATAAATTTATGGAACGAAATAAAATTTTCAAATGAATGTTTTATTTCTTTGTTTAGAGACAGTAGATCACTGTCAAATCATTTATCGCACCCAAATGACAAACAAGAATTCACAACTTCATAACTTTAAAAAAAAAAAATTTAAAAGAGGCTATTACGATTGTATAAACAGTTAAGCCTCACGGCTCACGCAATGCTATTTTGACAAAGCTACGCGTATAATAATAATAATCGGATGATTCGTATAGTGCCGTTTTTGCGAAAAATCACCTCAATGTATAGCCTGAGCTATAGACTTGCAGACTGTATTGCTATTATAACAAATATTTTATTATCTTTGTAAACAATTTAGATAGTGTACGAGCAGTGAGGCTTTAAATTTTAATATAATCCTAACAGGCTCTTTTATAAATATATACGTACATGAGCAAAAAAGGAGAAAAATCATGTTTATTTATTTTCACATCAAGGTTACCTATTATTTATTGTTTAAATTTTCGATTTCTATAATTTACAAAGAACATATTTCAGAAAAAGTCTATTAAAATGTATGAAAAAATCGATTTGTACAACTCGGGCCGCTAGAGGGTGCTAGTGTGGCATGTTGCCATCAAATGTCAAGACTCGGAGGTATTGTCATTTTAGAGTATTTGTTAAAATAGAATAGATTGATCTAGCTAAGTTAATTTCTATGATGTTCACTATGTTAAATCTTTGTTTGAAGTATGTAAATGCATTTTGCCCAAAGAAATGGTGGAATGTTTATATGAAGCAGTGAGTGAAAATAAAATAGAGAAAGATAACTCAATTTTAGCACCTTCGTCAATGTTCGAGAAGAATGTTTTGCCGCTTGTTTAGTATTGTTATGGCGACTTTATATTATTAAATGAACTTTATTATTTATATACATTTTGAAATTCTACGATGGTCACCTCTACGCAACGACGAACGTTATTGGTGAATTAATAATATTATTATTTTCTTCTTCTAAGCCCTTTCTTGTCAAAGGTTAGCGATCATCAGGGTATTCTGATGAATATTATCTTAGATAATAGAAACAACAGAGATGAGGAAATCACAAGTGCGCCCCCACTGTTAAATTTGGCAGCCACTTCTGGTCAGGAGCCCCAAAATACCTGAAAAAACCCTCGACTCTGTACAGAAACGGGCGGTTCGTTTGATAGATTCCCCTATCCTAACAAATGGATTGCAATCTTTAGATCACAGGGCATGCTGTCCTTGCTCTACCGGTATTTCAATGAAATATGACCACTTCGACACTGGTACATAGTCGGGAAACACGTCAAACGCACGCCCAACATTTATCACAAGAGAATGGGTTGTTTCTACAACTCCTTTATGAGTTCAACAGCCCGGCTGTAGAACGATTTACCGGCCTCTGTACTTCCTCCCGCCTACAACATGGGTCTCTGCAAGACCCATGTTCACTCCTTCCTCTTCTCAAAAAGACCCTCCATACAGCATCCTCAAAAATGACATAGGCCCCGGGGGAAATTAGTTAGCATAAAGCAAAAAAAGGGCCATGAATCATTATTAGTATGAAACTGCGTATCGTCAACATTGTTCACCCATACTGCTGCAAATTGCATCTATGCACAGGGGTGTTCGGCTTTGTTTCTACGGACAAACCAAATGCATAACATTCATTGGCTCTGCCGCTTTGATATGCCGTATCTCCCTTTGTTTCTATTATCTATGAATATTCGTAACAGTGCCGTGTCTGTGCCGATTCTCTGCGATACATTATCGTCGTAATATGTACAACAATGACATCAAAATAAAAATATATAGTAATCAAAAGGAAAATAAAATATATTGAAAATAATCTGTGTAACAAGTATTTAATAATTAAAACTACCCAATAATATATATATGGTTCCCAGCACCGTATGAGCATTAATTTATTATTAAATTAGCTACGATTACTTAACAATTAACGTGTGTTTGTTTATTTGTTATAAATATATAATATATATTATGCAAATTTGATATTGGACAAACGGTTTCCAAAATCTTCTGTTCAGTACGATATTAAAAATAATGCTCATGTTATAACTACGTAAATATAAATAACCAACGTATGTACATCTAGTAATATGCAATAGTGATTATACAAACAGAATTAATAATGAACGGTAAAGATTAGAGTGAAACATCACTTGGAAATGTACGTAGATATGTTGATTAATCGATGATTTGTATAATAGAAGGAGCTAAATGTAATTATTCATTAATTGATTCCTAAATATAAATAATTAAGTAACAAATGCTTGGCCTGTTGCTTACAGCCTTATATCAAACTCGATCAAGTTGATAATCCTTCAATGAGTTCGGTTCTTTGCAATATCTATAAAGTCGCCGTTTGTATCAGCAAAATGTCATAAGTGGCATGGCATTCATTATTCTGTAGCGCTTGTGTAAAAAAAGCCAATAAATTAAGCTACAAGTCAATAACTACAAGATGAAACATTAAACCGAATGTCTTTAGAGTTTGATTCAGAGGAACCGAAATAATTAATAAGTAAATAAATAATAAGTATCCAACCAAAACTTTCTACCAGCATCTTGTTCGAATTCATACAATTGGTTTTCGTTTTGCATTTTTTTTTTAAATTTTCAATTTTGGCTATGTTTATTAGGGATAAGAACTTGAAAAATACGTAAACATCCACCATGTACGAAAATTTGACCATGATCGGCGGCCATCTTGATTGTCTGGGCTTTATTCAGGAGGGTCTTGGTTGAACAGTGCACAATTATGAATCAAATAAATTATAGTTGATCAGATAATTTTTCCGTGAAGATAAAAATAATTTCAAGTAAAAAACGTTACAACCTAACGTTACATAATATTTTAAATATAATAATATTACAACCAGTCTACAACGAATAAAAAGAAATATATTTTTATTTATTGCCTTTTATCAGATTACTGATTTGATTTTCACATAGTATAATTTCATGAATAATATTTATTTGCAGATTAATTCAAAACATAAACAACAATATTTTTTAAAACACCTGGAATAAAAATTATCTAAGGAGAATTTGCATCAAACGATTTAAAAAAAAAAGAAGAATATATTCATTTTTAATTCTGAATGATTTATTATTAAGTAATGTTTTCAACATATTGACTGCAGAAGCAACAAGCTATACAAATAATCATAAAATAATATTATTAAAATATTAAAAGTTTATATTAGCATCTGCAGTAAATTCGTTAAAAAACAAAAATTATTCATAAATATCGATACATTCAAATTCAAATTATTATAACTCATTGTTTCTTTGACGACTAATATATAAAATACCACTGAAGAGATAAACATATGGAAGTGTGGTGTGGGCATAGCTGTGTGCCCAAAGTAGGGTCAATATTTTCATATTTTTAGATAGATTTATAGATCACACTTCTATTGTGTGGTAAATACCTTCCTATGTGATCATAGTAGAGCGAGTGGATAGAATGTCACGGTCCCGACAAACAACTCTTACTATATACATATATTTACAAATATGAACGAGTTGATTTAAAAATTTTAATCTAAGAGATAATAATTTGAATCAAAATATTGATTTATACCAAGAATAACAAAATTAAATGTTCATTGTAACATTTTTGGTTTATTCTCATTTGATTCTACTACCTACAATGTGGATAAAATCAAACAGATTGATCCAATGATGTCTATTTTTAAATTCAATTATTATTGAAGGCCACAAGATACATAACTTTATGTTGCCACATATTTTCAAAGGGTTACAAAATACATGAATTATTCCCATATGATTATAACAAAACTAATGCAAGACACGAAATGAAAATATAAAAAAAGCAATATTTCAAAATGCTATACAAATAAAATAAAATAATAAATACTTCAATGCTCACCTCATGATTCATTTGAATTTCAATTGTAGTTTTATTTTTAAATAATAATAATTATGAAATCTTTTCAAATAGTTGGCTAAATTTTTATGGCGCAACCGAAGGGTCAAAAGATTTTAGTTAGAGGGCAAAATAAATAACGTAAAATTCAACATCCCTGTACCCTTTAGTGACATTTATTGAACCACTTACTGATTTAATATTTTACAAACACATCAACTGAAGACACTTTAGGTTAAAATAATCACCCTGAATTGTATTTACACAACATTTCTCCCACCGAAATTTCCATGAGTCTTTCTTCATAGTGAAATTTCCACAACGAGTCTTTCTTCATAGGGAAATTTCCACGAGACTTACTTCATAGTGAAATCTCCACAACGAGACTTCCCTTGAAAACAGAAGATTGCACAATAAGACTTTCTTCATAAAAGTGGAACTTTCCACAATGCGTCTATCTTTATTAGTGAATTTCCAAAACGAGACATCCTTCATAAGAATGAAATTTCCACTATGAGTCATTCTCCATCAGAGAAATATCCCAGAGACTTTCTTCATAAAAGTGAAACTTTCAACTCATTATACAACACATTTTTAATTGAATTTCATTTAAAAAACAATTCTGTACCTTGGAGTCAATAAATGCAACATCCATTTTTTACGAAAAATTATATTTATGTAAATACAAATTTGTATATATGTAGATATATACTTTTCCCCCTCTATAGATATTTATTTGATTAAAAATTCAATTGAAAATCTGTTTTCCTTCTCTCCTGTAAAGAAATCAAAATGTACATGTAGACTCATGTCTCCTAGATACAGAATTTAATCTTTACCTTTAACCGCCCTACCCATACGAACGTACGTGATACGGCCGCTATATTATCACCCAAATGCAACAAACCATATCCCATACATTCAGGTACAAAAAACCTATACCTGAAACCCAGAAAACATTCTGCGTCATCTCGTTTAGTATTTCGAGGTCAGCCGAAGCTAACGGATGTGTTTGGGTATTTTCATCTCTCCCATACAAGTTGGTATATTGTAAACACGTATTGTTACTGTGAAATCTAATGAAAACAAGACCTGATGTTTTTTTACCTACTTTTTGAATAATAACCCAAAGGACGGGCGGCTAATATAGAAAATCAAATATAAAGTCAATATGAAAAGACACACCAAAGAGTAAAATTTTTACATTACTGTTTCAAATTTCCTTTCCGTTTTTCACAATCCATCATAAAACAATTGAAAAATACTTCCATGTTAAACATTTCAAGTGTCATCAGTCTAAAATCTTAACCGTCATAGGAATAATTAAGACCATTATTTTAATATGATATAAATATACAAACTCTCTCCTCACAAACTATTTTTATTATAGTTATTGACACTTTAAAACCATGTTTTTTCTTATCTATAAATTTATTGTAAGGGTTGCTTGCCACTGCTTTAAAATTCTGAACAACCATTGCATCATCATTATTATTATTATTATTATTAATAATAAGGTTATTACGTAATTAATTTACAATGGAAATAATTCACTTATAACAAATGAATGGTAATTATTATTTTATTGCCTGCTCGCATTTATATGAGTTGATTCCTGAAAGTCTTTTTGTTTTATTATTTATTATTATGTTGATTGTGAGAAGGACTAAGTTCAGTCTATCCACAATATGGGCTTGTATCATTTGAAGCCTTGGAAGAATTGCTGTTGGTTAGATTGTACTTGTTGGCCACCAAACTGGTTGAAACCTCCCAAGATGTTAGCGTTTGCATTTCCCAACGTGTTTGTCATGTTTCCGTTGTTGTTATTGCTAAATACAGACTGGTTGTTTGCACTGAAACCCGTCTGTTGTTGGGGGAAGTTGTTCTTAACGGGACCTTGGTTGAATTGAAGACTTTGACCGAAGGAAGGTTGCGTGGGGAACTGTCGAACATTCGGGTTTATATTTGCAGAGGGACTCTGAATTTGTCCGTTTGAGTTGTGGACGGGGCTCGAAGGAATGCTTTTGAGTTGGTTCATCGAAGGTGGTGGTCCGGATTTGGAACTTTTAGTTCCGAAGAGGTCATCGAGGTCTATGTTAACCTTGTTGCTCTCAGTGGCCCAGGTGGCTCCGAGCGGCTGCTTGCTGGTGGCCTGGTTCAGCGCGGAGTTCTGGCTGGCCGGGTTCTCCCTGCTCAGGTTGATGGAGATGGGCTGCAGGGTCATGCCGCCTCCGAGCATATCTAGAAAAAATAAATACATTGCATTTATTTCATAAAAAACAGTTTTTGGTCACCAAATTATTTATGAGATGAAATGAAATGTTAATGCAGTTTAGACTGAAGCCTGAAAAAAAAACAAATGCATTATATAAAACAAGTTATTTAAATTAACACAGCTGTTTAAAATAGCTTCATTATGACTTAAATTTGTACAAATTGGTATATTTAGCAATTTTCTCAGAGGATCTTTTGCAAAAATAATATATCAAAGGATAAAACGGAGAGAGTATAGAATACTTACAGATTGTCCACGATGCAGCTGCAAAATGACCCACGAAATATGTTCAAACAAAGGAGCATCTTGGCAATAATATAGACTGCTCAATCACTTCTATAATATGTACATCACCACTTCTCACTCCAACAAACATATTCACACACACACACTTATACACTACACAGTCACCCGGTAAATACAAGTATAAATCAGAAATTACAGGGAAACATATTATAGGTACCTACTTTGCAAAGTTAATTTCTGGAAATTGTTTTTCACCGTAACAAATGTACTGTTTTATTTCTATAATAAAAATATTACATGTCGGAACAATATTGTATTTTTACCATTTTGATTCAATGGAATGATTTTTCACAAAAACGGCGGTATACAAATTATGTATTAATATTGTCTGATACATACTTCTAACTTTTGGATTTCTATATTTATTATATAAAATCAATACATACCTATTACCTGTTTTTATGAGAAGGTCCCGACACTCTACTGTGCGCAATTAATAACACATTTTGGTATGTCTTGTGGTTAGGACAATCGTCCATTTAGATTTAAACCATCACATAAGGGACTGAGGATCGTAAGATCTCCCTGACCACACGAAGCCTTATTACTGGCACTGTAGTTCCGGATTATCAGAATAATTTTACAATACTTCTGTCTGCACACCAATCTTTTCTACTATCACAGACAATCGATAGAATTTACAATAAGGAACTCCAGTTCATTTCGGAATGTTTTTTTAATCAATGTCGATTTTCTAACTTAAATATGTACCAGTATTTCTTTAAAGCCTGCCAAAACGGTCGGAATCCGAGCGGTGACCGTGTGACGTCACACAAGCGTAATACGGTTACACAGAAAGAATTAAGCGTGAACTGCGGGACATCGTTTTAATGGTTTGATGAGATGGTTTTTTATTCACTTATAAATAACTATTTATAAATTCTACGTATAATTATATATATAGTTTTTAAGCCATCATATTTTTCACTGGAGTTCCTCATTAAATAGATCATCACTAAAACTGACACTAAATGCTGCTTTGTAGACTTCTACATACTACAAGTGATTTACCTGTAAATTCTATACGGGCTATTAAGAAAATGTCTAAGGTTTCCAGTCAATTAAATTATTACTAAAAGGTTTGTAATAGATGCGGTTCGATAACCAGTGGAGGCATTTTGTAATGTTTTACCTAAAATTCCAGTATATAAATACAGAATAACGATTACAGTTTAAGAATTTTGTTCACTGGAGATATTTCTAGCTGCCTGTATAGAATTTACAGAAAATTATCTTGTAGTATTGCTTGTACACTAATTAAAAAAATGTGTATTTTAAGTGCTGACCCTTAACTGGAAGATAACACTGGAAAATAACACATGTATCCAACTTTTGACAATTCAATAAGTTTGAATTGAGTTAGGTTAGGTTCAACAATTTAACTTCAGATAAATGCAGGTTAATGAATACAATAACTTTTATACATGCATTTATTGTTTAAGAGATTACATTTTTAAAACATCCAACTACTTGTACAGGCAAAATCATTTTAAAGAGCGCACGTTTCAATGTATTTGTGCACTTGCATTGTGGTTCAAATTGGTTTGAAATGGTTTGGAACACCTCCGGCAGTCCCCTCTCACCACGCACAAGCAAGAATCTCTTGAAAATGATTCTACTGTACATGGAAATTTAACAACTATTTTCAGTTTCCAAGGGTACACATAGAAATTTCAAAATGAACAACATTCGCACCACGGCTGAATGATGTAAATAGAATAATCTTATTGGTAATGTCTAGAACATTTTTCTAACATTTACTCCACACAGGAGGCCCCTAGGAAAATATGTCATCTTTGGGGATGCTGCGTGGAGGGATTCAACCTGATTCCCGAGAATTAGTAATTTCACAGTAATTTTTAACAGTAATTTTTAATAAACTAGCACAAATAATGATTTAGAAAATATTTGTCTTTTCTAACAGCGAATACTTGAGAAAAATATACTCTTAACTTGATATTATACTACAACACATGTATCCACTATGAAGCTGTTTTCAATAAATATTCTTTACAATTTTTTTTTTAATAACTTATTGTAACTTATAAACCTCATGGGAATATATTTTTAATCAATGAAATATTGCTTAGAAATCGAAGTATGGTACCGATAAGGATGACGGGACGGATTGGGGTAGCCGTAGATCAGTGGATTAGAGCACAAGGTCCCGGATAGACCATGAGGTCCTGAGTTCGAGTCCCAGCTGCTACCGTAACCTTTTTCTTTTCTGTGTCTTTTCGGTTTCATGTTTCATTCTAGAGTTGTTAATATTATCTTCAATGATTAAAAAAAAAAAACTTTAACCAATACATCCAATAGAACCCCGTTAATTGGAAATCCAATGGACATCCAAAACCAAAGTAGCCGCTCTTTCAAATTCATGTAGGTATTCCAAGTAAATTTATAATAAAATGACTTATTCCCGTGTAAATCGGGGTTCTACTGTATAAGGAAACCAATCAATAAGTGTATTTTCTTTGTAGGTTGCACAATTATAATTAAGGCAAGCAACACATACTTAGGATTCTGTGTATTGGTGCATATGTATACACTTCTGACAGCCTTTTGTCTTGCTCGCACCTATTTATTGTTGTTAACGAGAAAGAGAGAACAAACGATCATCGAATTTGAATATTCAAAAAGTTTTACTATGCAAAAAGAACATCTTTTTCATTTTAATGGAATTTTCTTTTCTGAAGTTGAAAAACAAGTTCGAATCATGCTGTATGCGAGCAATACATCAGTGTGAGCACTGTGTTTGACTCAACTCTGGTTGTGATACCAATAATGGCAAATAAACTCCTATGAAAGCTGTGAAATCATTTTGAAATGAAATAAACCTATTCTTCAAACTTTATTTAGTACCGGGTTCGCCAAGATTTGAATTACAACATGGAACAATACCATACGCCAGCTTACTTCATTTTTGGACAGATAAATGGATATTTCAAAGCTCCAATAGCTATGATGGAAATTAACAATTTTTGGCACTTTCTCCAATACAAGATAATATGTATTTAAAAAAAAAAAAAACAATATGATGTTTTGGTCTAATTTTTTGACAGTTAAACGGGTTTCAAAGCTGATGATGGATATAAAAAAAAAAGAATTCAATTCAGGAATCATATCTAGATATCGGGTAAAAAAGATCAAATGTTACAAAATTCCATCTCAGATGCAGTATATACATTTAAAAAAAAAGATGTGTTGACATTAAAAATTCTGTAAAGAATATTTATGATCAGCTATGTGAATAAAATACTGTTTTACAGTTATTACTACAAATACAAGTGAATGTTTTAAACATCCATATACTATCTGTAATTTAATCCAATAAGAAAATACCTAATTGTTTTAAGCTTTATTAAATAAATAAAAATATGGCATTTTAAATGACCTACAGACAATGCGTATTATAATATAATAATTAAAATTCAGAAAATAAATTAATTTAAGCACACAATCTTAAAATGTATTTTTCACTTGTATTAAGTGAAGCCTAAAACATTTATAATTGAATAGACATCAAGAAGAGTACAATATTAAATAATGATCACATCCATTGAAACAATACAATACTGTTGGCAAAATTGACATTCAATTAATGACATTAGCATAACAGCCCTCAATTGTGGATTTGTTTTGTTGTGCGCCGTAGTGCGTTCGATGCGACAACTGCGTTTAAGATTTAACTTGAGGTAAAGGAATATTTTAGAACTACACAATAATAATATGTCAATCGATTGAATCTTGAAGAAGGTATAGTAGTTATAAGTACAAAATAACTTAAATCAATCAATATTTGCTTATCTCAAATTAATGCAATAATACTCTAAAAACATTTTTTTTTAAATTTTAAACATGTGCAGTTATGCAATTTTCATCTATATATGAAGGCTAATGTAGTATCTACCACTTGCACATAGAGTTTAATATTCCGTGAACATGGAAACATTTCACAACAATATTCCAAATTGTAAACAAATTTTACAAACCATCCAGGAGGAACAGCCATCCAAGAATATCTCTGAAGAATAACTGAATTTGGGTTGGTTGTATTGAGGGTCGTTAAACGCATTTAGTACTCGGTTCATTGTAAATATCACAAGTTTTGCGTAAAATGTAACAATTACTGTAGCACTAAATGCTGTACTTGTTTCATAAAGTTTGTTTTCACATAAAATTAGGGTTTTCATACAAAGTACACTGCTGACATAGTTTAAACAATCTTTTCAAAGAGATTCGATTGTGATAAAATACAATAGCGAATGAAAATAGTAGTTAATTGTGAAAAATAATAGCTTTCCTTTGAAGTACCAATCAATTTCTGAATTTCACATAGCATAACCAAACCTCGTAAGACATTTACTGAACTAGCAAATAATACAATATCTTGAGCAAAATAAACGGCAATATCGCTCAAGTCGTAGTAAAGAATTTACCTTGCATACCTTTTTCCAACACTAAAAATGTTCATTCTCTTAAACTTCACAGTAAAGACGATCTATCTATCTAACGCTCGAAGCAATTACGGAACCACGCCAGAAAGAGGACGTTCGATTTGAAGAAACATCAAAGTAACAAGTCCGGATTGAGCTCAACAATGTAATTGTTAAGAAGGTTCAAAGCAGCACGGGCAAAAGCCTGACTGTCCGAAAGCATCTTTCCTGGGATGTGCAGGGAACTACAGTCCGTAAGCCACATCTTCATCTCCATCAGTTGCTCCATACAGGTGGCTTGAAGAACGGCGCTGGGAACGTGTAGGATAGCCGTGGCAAGGATAGACATAGCACCTAGTCTTATATTGTCATCTCGGTTGTAGCGAAGGGTCCAAACTAGTTCCAATGCCACTTGACAGAACTTTGGAGCGTCGGGACAATTCTTGCTGGCGACTAGGAGCATAGCAATCGCGGCCAAGTAATGCTGTAGCAGGAGGTTATCCGAATCCTTCGCCATATTGTGGCCCTTCAGCGTAAACTGGTGTTTGCCAAAGCCGTAAAGCAGCGGGTAGAAGAAACTCTTGGCGACTTTACAATATATATTTCGCCGCGCTTTTGCGAAAGGGTGTTTAGACCGGGAATGGTAGTATTTGGTTTTGGCCATTAGTCGTTCGCGGATAACTTCGGCTCTGGGCTTCTCTTCTTTCACCTTGACAGTCGGTTTGTTACTTTGGGCTTTTGTAACTTTGGCTTGTTCCGCTTTAGACTTGCTCGAGAAAGATAGACGACCGGCTGACTCAGTCAAAACGTCTAGGAATAGCAGGCGAGTGTTGACGGAATACTTTCCGACCGGAGAGTGAAATTCCCGGCAGATGTGTTCAGCGGTGGGTTCGGGAAATACACAAACAACGGAGATGCAAGCCGACAAACGCTTCTCTGTGAATTCTTCCACTGGGTATCTTCTATCCAAGTGCATTAGGACTTCCAAGAGTTCAATAGCGAGCCGACTGTCATCGTTGGGCAACTGCGCGTAAATCATATCCTCGGCCATGTCTAAACATTCTGCAAACAGTTCGGGGTCGTCTGTTTCTACCAGGCAGTCTCTAAGGTCTCTCAAGAACTTGGGTCTCTTTATCTTATAACCTAACACGTCCCCGGTCATGTCGAACGGTTCCAAATCATCATCGGAATCCAGATCCAAATCTCCCACTATTTGAAAAGCAAAAGCTCCAGAAGGAACGGGTATAGGGATGAATACTGAATTTTCAATCATTTTTCCAGTGATGTTATCTTCAGAATCGGCATCGCTGTTTCTCCTAATTGCGTACTCTGGGTTGAACTCGTGGGACTCGTATAATTTTAAAGCGATATCCCTTAGAATCTCATCACCGTCTGCGTAAGAAACTTTGCAATCTTCATAGCTCGGCACATAGTTTAGATCGACGACGCACTTCTTTGTTAACTTCTTCAGCCGGTGATGGAGTTGTGACGCTTCTCCGAGGTCGGAAAAATCAAACTCGAGCATCTGTCTATTCTCAAATTTGGGTTCATTCATCGCCAGAATATTGAGGGCCAGTTGAGCCGTGCTCATACCCACACACCTCACCAGGGGGTCTGAGGATTCTAAATATAAGGGGACCCCCCCATAAAGATTCTCACGAATGACGTTTATGTAGTTATGCTCAATTTGGCAATGAGATATGTGCGTCAAATAATTAACCGACAAAACAAGGGCTTGGGAAAGGTAAATTCTTTGATGGAAAGGCAAATTGGCGAGGCCATTCTTATTGGCCCAAGCGCCGGAAAGCTTGAGGGCTAAATCCGACATCTTGTTTGGTTTCTTGAGATCTTCTTCTTCTATACACAGGGAGAGGTAAACCATCAGATTTTCTAGAAGCAGAGAGTTCTCAGCGGGAAAATGGCACATCAGGGGGATCTTAGTACAAAGAACATACTCCCAGTCTTTATTGGTGCAGACGGCCCTGCCTAGGATATTGCACAGGGGAGAGGTGTGATAAGTTTTGAGACGATAGTCTATGTGGATATTTTGCATCAACATGACAGCAAGGGACTCAATAGCCGGGCGGGTTATGATATCCAGGGTATTCTGGATCAGTCTCCTCCGCAAATAAGCCAGTGGCTCCATGGAACCAGTCCATGAGACAAAGATACTGATCATGTCTAGAATGGACTTGGACTGGCAGAAGGCGTTGAAGTTTACCATTATCTTACTCAACAAGTGGGCATTGAACTTGACCATGTAGGCGGCGTCTACGTGGTAGCAACTGCTGGCCATGAAGTCGATGGCTCGGCAGTAGTTAAAGACGAGGTAGCGACAGTACGCTTCTGGCACAAACTCTTCAGGCAGGTCACTCTGCATCCTATTGGCCACTCGGGAGGGGACGGACACGAGGAACTGCACATACTGCTGCCACTGGGAGAAGTTGGACGCGGATGTATTCAGATTGATTTGCTCATCCTGCACCATGTAGGATATGTCCACGATGGCAGCCAGCAAGCAGTCACTCCTTGTGTAGCTAATAATCAAAGCCACGATGCCTCCTATCTGACTCTTTTCTGCGGTTTTGAGCCGGCGACAGAGCACGGAGAGTATCTCGAAACTGAACTGGAAGCAGTGCTCGACGATAAAGAAGTTGGCAACGTCCTCATCGAGTAGATACCCGGGCAGCGGCCAGCAAAAGTTGAACTTGTCAATGAGGCTGTTGAGGATGGGTGCATAGGAGGTTTCAGCGTACTGAGGCCAGTTTATAATGGACTTATCTTGCCCGCAGAGCCTTTGCGTGGTGACAGGGCCCGGCAGCAGAGCCCTGATGGCCCGCATCCCCGACGCGAGCAGGCAAATGTCTCGCACGGATTTGACCGAGGAGCGGGAGTGCAGTTCCTTGAGGAGTGCAGCGGTGGCGGCCGACAGGGACTTGCGTTCCGCCGCCGAAGGAAGCTCCCCCTCCTCCCCTTCCCCTTCGCTGGCCTTCCCTGAAATTCCAATAGCACTCACTGTGTCCCTAAGTCTTAACTGTGCACATTTAAACATCCAAATATGATCCACACTCAAAGAGGACAAGGAGGGGGAGGGGTACTGACATTACAAAACGAATATGTCACTTTTGTTCAATTTTTCATCAATGCCAATTGTCGCGTAAGTTAACTAGTTCACAAATGCCGCATGGATCAATGTCAACTTAAAATAAACAATCCTCTTAACTTTCAAAGCACTTCAAATTGATTTACAATTGATTAAGTCAATTTAAAATGCTCCAAAGCATGTAAGAAAACTTTCATGTTCAAATTAGGTACAACATATTTTCACCCATAATTTGGTTTTATTCCGTGGCTCCTAAACAATAAAAAAGATGGTGACAATTTATCAACCAACTTATACTTAAAAGCCAGGGAGGAGAAACCATTGCCGTACTAAAACGCTAATTTTGATACCATTTTCTGAGAAGTTCGTACAAGTGAAATCGATTTTCAAATGTAAGAAATTCATTTATTTGTTAGGAGACAACATCGCAATAGGAAATTTTAGTTAATAGCATGCTTCTAGGTAATTGAACAAAATATAAAGATATTTGCCAAAGATAAGTCGGTAACTGAAAAAATACTGAGCTGAAAAATAAAATACTTGAAGCGTGGAGAAGTGTACAAACCTTATTTAATTAAGTGGAAAAAATAAAAAATACGGTCACAAAAGCAGCTCTAAAATACTACTTTTTCATAACACTAAAAGAATCATTAATTTAATACATAATTTTATTGTAACAGAACTGGAGAAGGGACTTTAATATACCACATTAGGTGAATGTTTTCTTTTTTATACATTCTCAAAAACAAGTTATTCAAGGGAAACAGTGAGATTAGAAAAAACTTGACATCGGTTGGAGGTTATAGTGATGATGTCTTGTGGAAATGTGTTCAAAAAACCTAAATTCAAGATAATGAACGGAAGTAAAGAAACGCAAGTTCCGACATCGGAAATAGTCCCATAAAAATAAATAGAAAACTATGGTTAATGACATTAAATTTTACATTATTTAAAAGGAGAATAACAAATCGGGCATACTAGAAAATGCAGAAGGCCTGAGATTGATGTGTTAGGGTGATGAATTAGAAAAACGAGGCAGATTAGGATTGTAGAAGATATAAAAATCCAAGAAAATTAGAAAAACATTGATCCCGGGAAGCAGAATGCACATAAGAGTTAGATAAAATCAGAGAATGAAGAAAGTAAATTGTCACACAGAAATTATAAAAAAAAAAAAAATGTTCTGGCAGATTGTGTCTGTGTCTGTGTTTGTGTATGTTGTTATTTATTATCCATATTTTAAGAGTACTTGTATTCATTGACTTCCTAAGAAGGTTTTAAGGTACATATAATACACACAATGACAAAAACACACTGAAGATGGCATCAGTCGCACCCATGTACACCTCGGTTGAGGTCCACAGGAAAACAGACAACTTGTATTGAGGCAGATCATTTCCTGTTTGGGCTACAACTGATACCGTCCTCACTGCACATTCTCGATGTTGTGTTTACACAGATCTTAACAAATTGTGAAAATTATGTAATCGGTGTAATATTGAAGATAATAAGCAAAACGTAAAATATTTTTAACAAAAACCATGGTACAGTATTTAATCATCTAAAGTAGAGATACAATTCAACACCCGTTTGAATAGGCACACTTTTTAAAAGGGATTTTTTTTTACAGTAACTCCATACAGGGAAATAATTTCCTTCAAGGAATATGTCATCTATGGCCTGCAGATCATTCCACAGCCGAGCTGTTGAACACAAGAACGAGTCGTAGAAGCGGCCTGTTCTCATGTGACAAATGTCAACCATGTACAAATGTTGGACGCGTGTTTGGCGTGTTTCCCGACTGTGCACCGGTGCTGAAGGGGTCAATGACACTAGTTCCTCATCTTCCATTAAAATACCAGTAGAACAAGGACAGCACGCATTAAGATAGGCGAATCTGTTCCATCACCTTAGACAGAACTGATTCGATCGCTATGGGGCGGTAGTTGGCCAGATTGGAGTGGTCACCTTCCTTAGGTATAGGACGAATGAATGCTTTTTTTCAAACCAGAGGGCACAGAGCCACATTTGAGGGAGATTTTAAAGAGCTTTGTCAAAATTGGAGCTATTTCTACGGCACACCTCTGCAATACCAGGGTAGGTATTCCGTCAGGCCTACTAGCTTTATCAACATCGAGCCCCCGTAAGACATGGAGTACATCCCGATGCCGGATCCTCAGCATTTTCATATAGAAACCGCAGTGAGGGACCGTGTTTTCCAAGTGACAGTGTTCGCTAGTGAACCATTGGGTCTGGTAAGAGGTGGCAGACTGGATTTCCAGAAATTGCGACCAGAATGCTCTGCTGCCATGCGGGCAGGCAGCTAGCTTTTCGCTGATCTGTAGGTCGTGCTCAAATTTTAACCTATTGCCGATTCTCTCGCTTTCCTTTGCCAATTTGTTATATGCTGATCTGTTTTCTGATGTTCAAGATTGTTGTAGGCTCACTAAGCCGCGTTTTTTTCGTTGAACCGCTTCGGGGCATTGTCTCAACTGAACCATGGCTTTGAGCCCAAACCGGTTTGTTTAACAGCGGATTGAAGGAAGCCATCCATCGCAGATGTGATGACTTCAACAATTTCCTGGGCACATCTGTAAGGATCCGAAGTCTGAAAACAGATAGCTGACCACGGGAAACCATTAAAGTGGGTCCGCATACCGAACCAATCTGCTGACCTACGGTGCCACATTTTCTCTTCAGTCTCTCGATTGATTGGCAGTTTGAAGTTAATAGGGATTGATGTCTTCACCAGGCAGTGGTCGGACGATCCTAAAGGCGCAGTGACATCAATTCCATAAGCAGGTGGCGCGGTAGTTAAAAGTGGATTGGAGCGGTGAGTCTGGACATCACCTGGTGAATCCTTGTAGACTCCTGGACCAGTTGCAAAGGGCTAAGAATTCGGCCTGTCGACCAGCCGATTTCGTTGAACAGGAGAACTTCAACCACGGTTCATTATGAACATTGAAGTGAAGGGTAACAAATCAAATGTTTAAATAGCTCGGATGTGTCTGATTCGCTGAGGTCATAAAACAAAACAAAACAAATAGCCCCAAAACCTAATCTAACCCATTCTTATTATTATTAATCTTTAAAAAATAAAAGTATTCATTTGGTTCATTTAGCTTTAGGTTGCCATGCTATTTTTTTTCCTACTTTTAATGACTCTCACTTTTAAACGGTGTGCCGATTCAAATGTGTGTTGAAATGTCATGGAACCGATTACCAACATTACTCTATGTTATTTTTCTGTATTTTTTTACCACACCCATAACCTGGTTTGGGTATGTTTTATGACTTACTTTGATTTATACATCAAGTTAATACACAGAACAAATGCCTAGTTGCTTAGAAGCTTAATGTATACAGAGTCATCGCAAAGAGTTGCAGTTGTTGAAAATAATTGATACATTCTAATTTGAATGTCAATAATATTGGCATCATTTGATAAAATTATTGACAGAGGAATTAAAATTTTTGTAATAACCACACAAGAGAACCAACTGCCCAGCGCCAGCGGGAATATGGCAATAGAAATGGAATAAAGAATCTGGCTATTAAAAACAAAACCGTTTCAAGTAAAATTACAATTCCGAATGACAGTTTTTCACCGGGGTAATACTGAAAGTATCTTACACCCTACATATTCCAAACTACTGCATCTTTTTGGGATGTCATTGTATAATGTACGCATTTGCAGTCAAAACAGGAAAGTTGCAGAGGATCTAGATAAATTAAAAAATATATATTTTAAAGACAAATATTTCCATGTTAAAAATTTAAAAATTAACATGACAAAATTCAAATGCATGAATTTAAACAAGATGCCTATTAATCTTATATAGGAAGGTTTTGACCTGCTGTGATGTAAACTCAGTGCTTTGTGACTTTGTGAGAAAAGATAGGTTAGGATGTGGGTCTTCAAATGCCCTCAAAAACATTTAAATCCACTACTTCAATCACAGTTTTGACCCCAAAAATACCTTATCAAACTCTCAACTAGCATTTAACCTCAAAAATATTAGCTCAAAACCATCACAACCATAAATTTATGCATCTTCTGCTTACCTTCCATGGGGTCGATGGTCAGGGCAGAGATCTGCTCCATAAGGTGCGGCTGGCTCTGCTGGTGCTGCAGCGAAGATGAAGGCATCTGAGGAGTGTTCAGCGTCAGGTCCAGAAGGCCGGAAGACGGAGACATCGGGGAACCGCCTAGCAAGTCCATCGAGGCGAGGGATGATAGGTTCGATGCAGCTGGAAGATAAAAGATGGTCAGTTGATGGAATAAATTAACAAAAAAACTGGAGTATCTGTTTGTACAAAGCACTAAAAATTCTCAAACGGTGAGCTCTGGCGTCATGAAACACATTGCATCTAAAGAAGAACTAACATAGCAAGTATAGTTGGGGTGTTTCTCGTCTCATTGAATTTTCATCACCTTACAAATTAATGAACATTTTTCATCATGATAATTAAAAGATGAATAAACCAATCTGCACAAACTACTCTCTGATTATGACTTATTTTGTGTAAAAAAAACCAGGCAGTTGGAATGTGAAAGACAACTTATTTGATTTTGGCAGACAATCAAGCATGCTGGAGGATTTATTGACAATCTTTATTTTGATTTATCCCAAACGCAACCAAAAATCTTGAGACAGAAATTTATGAGGAATTTTTGGAATATTTAACGGAATTAAGCCCATCATATTATGTATTGTGAATGTGGTCAGTGAGTGAGATGGAAGCACGTCTAAAGCAAAGTCTGTTAAGTCATACTAAATGATGCAGCAGAACTGCTACTTACGAGGCATAGTGTTCCCCGCAACGAAAGCACTGCTGAAATCTGCAAACTCGTCTGAGGGTCCTGAAGAGGCCAGGGGAGCCGCTGGGCTCCCGAAGGCACCAGCAAAATCTCCAAAGTCATGGTTATCCTTGGGTGTGTCGTTTTCCCTATTATTATGATAAAACACAGAAAGTAAATATTATTACTTCAATGTGCAAACTGGGTCCGCATGAGAATTTAAAAAGCTAGAGCCCGTTGACAAACTGATATCAAACAGTTTATTACAATATTTTATGTAACATTTTGAAAAAGGAATGTATTTTAAAAAAAACAGCAGTTTAACCACCTTACCCATACGAACATACGTGATACGGACAATATATTATCGCCCAAACGCAATAAGCCGTATCCCATATATTTAGGTACAAAAAAACTATACCCGAAACCCACAAAACATTCATATACGTCAAGTTTGTTCCTGCGTTATCTCGTTTAGCATTTAACGTAAAATACTAAACAAGACATACCAGATAAAATTTAAACAACGTAAACAAATGTAATAATAATAATAATAATAATTGGATGATTTGTATAGCGCCGTTTTTGTGAAAAATCACCTCAAGGGCGCTGTAAATACGTATTGTTATTGCGAAATCTAATGGAAAAACAAAACCTGATGCTTTTTTACCTACTTTTTGAATAATAACCCAAAGGACGGGCGGTTAATACACTCTCAAGATTCTTCCGTTGACAACAAGTAATTGATTCACTTGCCACGTCTTCCCCGGGCATCCCCAGCTTCCTCTTCCATTCCCATTTGCGTCATATATTCTCCTTACACTCCTTTCTTCGTTCGTTCCCTCTACATGCTTGTTGTCGGACGTGTTTGCCTCCCCGCACAAATGGCGATGTGACGTGGTGACAATATTTGACGCGGCCACGGACCCATTTGCTTAAACTATGTTTATTTGCAATGGAGTAAGGTCATACGAAAAATAAATGATATCACTGTTTCAAACGGCCCCAATCCAATTCCCATTCCAATGTCCCATGTACAACCATGCGAATGTTCATAATAAATAAGAGAGAGCGAGGCAGCGGAGTGAGGGAGACAGAGGTGTTGGGACACATTGGCGTATGCGCACTAGCAGCGCTAGGGCTGCGGGTCGGTACGGGAACGTGTCCCCAGATCGGAACTTGGGCAAGCAAAACGTCGCCTCAGTGGGGTATAAATATCCCACGAAAACCAATGTAAAGGCAGATAACCAGAAACCTATCTGATCACTCTTGCTACTTGCTTGCTTTTTCTTCTGACTCTCGCCTAACCTGAACCCCTGGACTACCGCCACCCACTGGACCCAGACACGTGCATCGTCACACGGACAATGCCCCCCCCCCCCCCAATATTATTAACGCATTGGTTACGGTGTGCACATATTTATGCGTTTCAGAAACCTTGTGTTGCGGCGGGGCGCACATTTTTGTGCATTTCCGTGACCTTCAACTTCAAAGACAAAAAACACATTTTAAACTTGTAATTTCTTCTGCAATATTGGCTTTGCGGTGTAGCGGATAGGTGTCACTATAATACATACATCATCATGGACTCTTCATTGGTTCAAAACATTGCTAAAAGTCATCATTATTTTCAAGGAAGAATTGGAAATTAATTTTAAACATAGACGATATTATAGTCATTAGCTGATACTTATGACGCAATAGAAGTGGGGCAGCCCTCATATCGTTTTTTATTCGCAGCTGTTGCTATTTCAGCGCTTGTTAAACTGTGTTGTTATTACATAATATTATATGAAGTGTATTCGACATTTTTTTACTATTGTGATTTGTGGACAAATATTTTTTTATAAATAATTTGATAAAAGTTTTTTTTATTTTTTATTGATACAAGCTCGAAGTTGAAGTTTGCTGACATACATCCGGTAGGGGGACTGCGATCTAATCCCGCCTGCCGGAAGTGACAGATTTTTAACAAACATCGCCGTAACCTAATGTGTTAATATGCGATTTTGAAATCTAGTTATCACATTTATTTTATGGACACCACTGGTTAACAAATCAAATGACAGCTCAAAATTGAGTAAAGGAAATCAGATCAATCATGCACAGCTTTATAACCCATATGAATTGCATACCCCTTGGTATTTACGTCAGTGGCGATTTTATCTAAATAACAATTGCGCAGTGAATTCCCATTAAGAGTATGAGAAAATGAGACTAACTTGCATTATAATATAGGAACATTATAAACAGCGCGCCGTTAAAATTCCACGTTTAAAATCTAAGAAACTGAATACTACGGTTGAAGAGCAAAACACAATATTACCATAAGTGCTGTGCTGAATGGATTCAGCACTTACGATCCCAAGCAAATACTTCATACAACAAAAAAAACAAAATAACACAATTCCCCGATAGTGAAATTAAATAATCTGGGCCAAACCATGTTGAAGTTTGTGCCCAGTGATAAAGGTGGAATGTTTAGACATGTGACCTCGGAAGTTTGAGGAGTGTCACCGAGATGGCCCCTATCGGTTACTGTGCCGGCCGGCTGAACTTTGCACAATAAGGATGCAAGTTAAATGTCATTATTTTACTTTCTATAGTTAATTATAATATATTTATGTTGTTTTTTTTTTTTTTTTTCTTGTTCCTGCATCTCTAACCGTTTGTTTTTAATGGTATTTGTAGATCTATCAGTAAAACAAAGAGATTATAATGCATACTTTTGTTTTCGTATTCAAAATTCAATCCCTTTTTACATAAGACGTTATATTCCAAAGTTAAGAAAGTTTCAACGAACGCCGTATTGTCTTAAGTGGGTAGTTATACTATAATAGCCCCTCCCACCAACTTTATTTAAATTATGTGACTGCCGCTGTATTCAACGATTCGCCAAAGGACAACAATGTACATTTTGATGAAATATAATCTTACGAATTTCTGATTGAACCCCCAGTTAAAAAGACCACAAACCGCCACTGATTCGCATAAGTCTTCAAGAGACCCAGATCTTATGAGAGGGATTCCGATAATAAAGCAGGTTCAACTCACCGAGGATTGAAGTCATCTTCCCTGGTGGGAGAGGGGGGTGCACAGGTTTGGAAGAGGTCAGGACTGGCGCTGATTCCACTGGAATCGGTGCCAGCTTTCGCGTATGTGGCTGCTGCCCCTGCAATCATCGAGTATTCATAAATTATTCATGTTAAAACATTTAAATTTTTTAAAATGCCATTTGGCAATATAAGGGACATTTTTAAACACGGTTGACATTTTGAAGAGAATGGGTAATTTTTTACAACTCATTTGTGTGCTTAACGGATCGGTGTGGAGTAACTTTTCTTCCATACAACAACCAGTCTCTCTTTGAGACCTAGGTTCACTCCCTCCTTTCCTTAAGCAGACCCTCTGCACAGCATTCCCAAAGATTACAGAGACCATGACTTAAACCTTAAGGTCCCCAAAGTATAGTTGATATAACAAAAAATCGATATTATTATTGTCTTTGATGCTATAGCTATACTGCTGTTTGTTTTATTTTTTTATTCATTTTACACCTACATGTAAAAACAGAAGAACTATATCACCACCCAGCTGGGCACCATTGTGAGGTGGGTTAAAGTAGGGGCTGTAGGAAGAGATTTATTAATGCAGGACTTTAAAAGGCCCGGATTACATGGAGGAAGAACAGATGCCGGTACCTTGTTCCAGATGTGAGCTGTCTTACACAAAAATCAGTCAGAGAAACGACCTGTTTTCATGAAGCCAACATCAACTGTGAGTGGTTGTTCCTCTCGTGTCTGTCGAATTTCACGCGTGTACACAGGGGATCAATACTGCTAGTTCCTTCGAACAGTTAACCTCCAACAGTTAACCAGTTAACAAGTAACCTCCTCCTGTCTCATTAATGTAACAGAAACAGAGTTTATGACAGAGCTCTCAGTGGCAAGATATCATAATTAGAGGTAGTCGATAGCCCAATGGCATCGACCAACAATATCTAGACTGGGCATGTGAATCTAAAAAATAACACCCGACCCAAGAAATTGCATTATCTCATAGTCAAAAGATCGCAAAAAGCATTGCTTGTTACTTTTTGTTAGTCTACATCGAGCAAATTTGTCTATTTTTTTAATAAGTTTGCATCAACAGAGTAGCTAACTTTATTGACATCATTTTTCAAAGACAAAATTGAGAGAGATATTTTAGATAGGGACTATTGCAGACATTATTATTGAGAATTCAATCAGCTATATGAATACTATAATATGTATCACAGATCGTTTCGAGCGAGCGTTTTCAAAAAACCAACAACCGACAAAATGTAAAATTTCTCCTAGCCGTTATTGTATGGCGATGTATGAATTCGTGACGTGTGAATGTATTCATCTTACAACAGCAATTTTGTCAGAAACTAAAGGCTCAACAACGGTTTGCGTACGGCGCAATTCATGCAGTTGGGTTCGTAAGTTTTAACTTCAAACTTGTGATATCACCTTCTAACCATCTTCTTCTTTCGGTGTCCTCTCCTATCATTGATATCGCCAATGGGAAATACTATTCAATACCCTTACCTAAATCAATCTTTTTGATGCCTTTGGTGTTAGTCTTGGCGGGAGACCTCCCGGTGGTGACGTTCAGCTTCTGTATGCTGGGGGAGCTGATGGAGGTGACGGGAGCCGCTACCGGGGCCTGAGAGATATTGCTGCCGACGCTACTGCTTGTCACGTTGCTGATGGGGCGTACGCCATCACGCATATCGCTGTTGCTGGAGCGAGTGGGTGCGGTCTCTATCGCGTCTCTGTATGCTTCCACTCTGGAAGTGATAAGGTTAAATTTAATAACATTGACACAAATTGATGTTACATAACGCAAATAACCCATAAAAACTAGCCGCTCGTTAGACAACAGCGCCCCTAGCGGCAAGAAATCAACACTCTCGTACGCGGGTCCGTTTCCGCCCGTGCACTCTCGACTCCACCATTTCTCCCCGCGGACCTGCCCTTGAAAGCACCATTCTCCCCGCGTATCTGGCCCTGGACGCATCATTCTCCCCGCGGATCTGGCCTTGGACGGATCATTCACCGCGTGGACCTGGCCTTGGAAGCATCCTCCCCGCGGACCTAACGACTGAAGATGGCTTCCTACCCGGCCACACTACCAGCAATTGCCTTCACCGAACACTTCTCGCCTCTACACGAAAAACCGTGAGCCGTATCTTGCTTTTCCCCTTCCGTTGTGTTGCATTCTATTCAAATCACATTTAACCATGCCCGTTGAAGAGAATTTCCAGAGAGAGAGTTTACCTGTAGCATTATTGTGAGATTTAGGTTAGCCTGTTCCCCTTGAGTAAATTAACTATGTCTGTACCTTTCTCCAAGTAAACTACTGAGTTTGAAAGCATCTGAGTGTTTCATTTGATAAAGTATTGAGTCGAATTCCCAACTATAAGACCGCCTGTCGATTCACGATCCTGCAGAAGAGCTCCGAGGCCTGCCGATTCTGAGTTAGTCGAAGGTCCCGAGCCGAGCTCCCTGGAAGAAACCCCTCACCGGGTAAGCCTGCACTTACACTGTCTCCCGTAAATACACCTACCTAACCTTCCTCCTCTCCTTCTCCCGTATTCCCGCTTTTCCCCGGTCAAATCCAACTCTTTACATTGAATATGATGTAGTTTCCTTTAGTGTCGTGTACAACCTAAAGAATAATATCGCTTGTTGTGAGACAGGTTAAGGATTTGTTGATGTACGTTTGAAGGTTCAGATTAAATCAAGGAGAAAACGCAGATACCGGTACCATGTTCCACATGCAAGCCGTTTTAACAACCTGTTCTGTTATCATGCAGATGACATCAACTGTGAATGGGTGGGGGTGATCCATTGTAATAAAAAGATATGCGCAATTTGACCCTGCCCGCGGTGTCTATTTAAAAGAGCAAATTTTCTATGGTTGCCAGTGATCATTTTTAGGAAAATTTAATAATAAATAAGTTGTCTTATATAGCAGCTCTCCAAGCAGGCTGACAGACTAACAATAAAAGGGGCAGAAGCACCGCTTAAGGAATCTGAGCGTGACATAGGAGGGGCAGCTTGCCCACCACATACCAAACTATATATTGAAAGGTGGGTTAAACCCCAGCATTGGAAGGAATGAGACAATTCAAAGTACTTATAAACGGACCTAATAATAATAATAATAATTGGACCATTTCTATAGCGCCGCTTTTGTGAGAAATCACCTTAGGGGCGCTGTACAAATATTACTTCCTATTCTTATATTATTCTTATATTACGTCTATTCTACGAATTTATTATTATTATAATTTTTTTTTTGTTTTACATTTATTTTCTCTTTTTGGACAGGCTATCATTACACATTATTTATAGATCATATAAAGAGATGCAGTTAAATTATGAAAACTAAGTTTAATGTTAAATTGGAAAAAAAAGAAGCTAACTGTATTTATTCCTTACGATATATTGCAATCCCAGATGAACCAGGCGACTACTCATTATGGACAGAAACTGACTTGAGAGACTACTAACGGGACACTGTCACCTCAGGACACACATGCAGCTGTTGGGAGTGGAAAGCATCGATAGATGCAGAAAATGTCAAGAGGATGAAAAAAATCCAATTCACCTGTGGTGCCAATGTCCCGCCTTGATGGGAAGAAGGCTGAGCTACCTGGGAAGATATATCAGACGAATATCCGGTGAACTTTATCAAAGGGACCGGGTTATTGTCAAAGGAGTAAGGTAAAATGGGAGATAGCGCAATGGGCCTATGGCCTGAGTGCTCATGAGAGTTATGAAAACTGTCTCCGTAACAATAAATAAAATATTATTTAATACAATTTTGGTTAATTAGTTTCAATTCTGAATTTTGTAACCTAACTTTTTAAACATACAAATATGAATAATATGTTAAAAAAACAGAAATAATTTCTTCTATTTTTTTATTTTTTATTTGTAATTAGTCCAAGTTTTTAATCAGCAAGCTCTGGATTCAGAGACAAGCATCTCTTACTGCTCCACCACTAAAATTGTCAATTTAACCTAACAAAATGAAAGTGAAAGGATTTCTTACTTGGTATTACCACCCCTATGCTGCGCACTGCTGTGTGAACTGCTGTGGTGGGAGCTATTGGACCTGTGGGTCCCCCCGCCTCCACTACCACCCCCCTCTTCCTCAGAATCCTCCCTCTCGGCATCGTATTGGTCATCCTCGCCTAAAATTACAACCATCCATGTAACAGTTGGTAAAAAGAACTTAGCAGTCCAAAATGATATGAGTGATAAGAACTATAGAATTTTCATTATAGGGAGATTTACGGAGTTAAAAGAAATGAGGAGCTTGCTAAACATGCCTATTTCAAGCAAAGTTTCTGTTCTGAATGGTGGTCTCTCATCAGGGTTATAGTGAGAGTATCATCCAAAGAAATTTGCAAATATACTGGCATCAACCAACAGTGTCTAGACAGGGCACGTGGATCTTAAAAATGAAACCCAAACTAAAATGAATTTCTTCCCGAAAACATTTATCAAAAGGAAAGTGTATATCTCATAGTAAAAAGATCGCAAAAAGCATTGCTTGTTACCTTTTGTTAGTCTACATCAAGCAAATTTGTCTCCTAGCAAGTTTGCATCAACAAAGTGGCTAACTTTATCGAGATCATTTTTCATTTGAGACAGTTAGAGGTATTTTAGATAAGGACTGTTGCAGTCTTTATTATTGACAATTTAATCAGCTATATGAATACTGAAAAAAAAGTATATGTCACATATTGTTTTGAGCGAGCGTTTTTAAAAAAACTAACAATTGATAAATTGTAAAATTTTTTATAGCCGTTTTGTGTGGCGATGTATGGGTTTGTGACGTGTGAATATACTCATGTTACAACAGTAGTTTTGTCAAAAACTTCACACTCAACAACAGCTTTGCGTACGATGCAATACTTGAAGTTGGGTTGTGCCAGAAAGGCACACGTCAAACTTGTGACGTGTGCCTTTCTGGCTTCCCATGACATGACGAAATTACATCATGCGATTTGGGTTTATCTTTGTGGCTATTTTGGAGCAAAGTGTGCTAGTCTTTCGAAGCGAGGGAGTCAATAGGGAGTTATGTTATGAAATTACTCATAGGTGGGCCAAAATTGTTATGCTTATTATGACACATTAAATCTAGTAGTGAAATATCATTGACTGACAGTCTTTATAGTGCTCTGGTCTACAAATTTGATCAAGAGGTTAGGTTAGGTTATGTTGTGATGCTTAATGGGGTGGAGGGGAAGGAGATGGGAGAGAGGAAGTACCTGGATGTTCAGATCTAGTCACTAAACAGGGCTAGTCATTTCGAGCAATGTTTCAATTCTGAATGTTGGTCTTTCACCAGGGACATACTACCACTCTTCAATATATGTCAGCACTGTCGGGTGGTGTGTGGGTACATATTGTAATGGTTGTTAAGGAATGGCGGCTTGTGACTTGAGTGAGCTAGAGCCCTAAGATTGAAAAACACGACTGATGTCGTGTATGTTTGTTTCGTACATTTTTTTTTTTCAAAAATTCAATTTTTTTAATGGAGATTTTTAGGATTTTTTCAGTTACGTGGGACACCTTACTGAAAAATCTTCATACAAAAATTGAATTGAATTAAAAATAAATTGTTCTCAGCAACAAAGCAAAAACATTGAAAAATTTTTCAATGTAGCACTCTAGCTCACAAAGGTCGCAAGCCGGCACTGTTGTTAAGTTCATTAGACTTTATGAAAATGGCTATAGAGCTCTTCTAAGGAACAATCAATGACATTGATAAATATGTAAATAAATACACATATTTGGTAACAGCAGTCCAAACATAATTAAAGTGAAGAAACCCAGACAGAAAGGAATTACATTTATTACTGCCACTGAGATAAACCGATAGAAGTGTGTTGTGGGCGTGTCTGTGTGCCCGAACTAAACTTAATTTTATCCTAATTTGATAATCAATTTCATTATCTTGTCTGAGGCCTAGGAGTTGAATGGTCTTATGTAAATAAAAGCTAATAAAAGAAATAAGAATGGAGAATGATAACTTACCCCAGCCTTGCGCTGGTGCTTTCCTCGAAGCATCCCAGCCCTGGTCGCTGTAGTCTCCTCCGCGTCCCATGCCTCCGCCCCCCATTCCCATCCCCCCTCCTCCGCCTCCCATTGCATCTGAAGACATACCTGGAAACACACGGTCAAACTGTTAGTCGTAGAAATACAGTAACACGTTTAAAAAACAAAGAAAAAATATTTTATATAAAGCAGAGAGGATAAAGCGCCACAACTGCATCTTGGCATACACTCCATGCTTCATATATACTCTTGTTAATCTCTGACTCTGGACATGACAATAATAATAATAATTGGATGATTTGTATAGAGCCGTTTTTGTGAAAAATCACCTCAAGGGCGCTGTACAAATATGACCCTACTATTTAGTTCACTTGGTCATGCCACGTCTTCCTCGGGTCCCTGACTTCTTATACCATTCACCATCATGTCGTATATTCTCCTTACACTTAATTATTTTAAGATATAATTAGTTATTTTGTAAACTCAAATGGGCAAATAACTAAAATAAAACAAAACAATATTACAATATTAACTTAATTTGAATGCATCAAAAGGTGATTTACCGTCAGATAGTTCTGGGGCAGAATGCTACAAGTGCCTGTGTCAGATTTTGGTCATTTGATGTAGGCATCATAATTTGAATGCATCAAAAGGTGATTTACTGTCAGATAGTTCTGGGGCAGAATGCTACAAGTGCCTGTGTCAGATTTTGGTCATTTGATGTAGGCATCATAAAGCACTCTAAAACGTCTCTTATTTGAATGCTATACCTAATACCTGTCAGGTGCTAAAAATTAATGAAACTGGTCTATACAAGTAAAAAAAAAATCGCTTTAGAATTTTTTTACACCCAAGAAATCGACATACAATCTCCATTCCTGAACGATTCATAAATTTAACATAGGCACTACTTCTAGCATTAAGCCCAAGAGTTAACAACGGACATTACACATACGTTTCGAACTCAAGATCTCACCACACTTCATTCCAATACGTCCATCAAAACATATGTGTAAAGGCAGCGACGTGCAGTTCAAACGCCCAGATCTCCTGTCAGTTCGACGCATAGGTTTTTCATTAGAATATTTTATATTTACAGTTGGCACTTTGTATGCAACTATTGTCTAATGTCATATTATAAAAATTAAACATGGCAGAGTCAATTCTCCCTCAATATTACTATTTACGTGTTTTTTTATTTAAATAAATTATAAAATTAAGTGAATTTTTTTGTATTTCCGCATATGCATTAAAATTCCCCAATTGGGAATGCCATAGTCTCACTGGCTCCAGACGGTTGGAAGCAGTTGGGACTCTTGTGCGGTATTAATATTAAAAAAAAAATGCAAATATTTTTTATTTATTTTTATGAATCTAAGTGTTTTTCTTTTTAAAAAGTTTTTCTACTGAGTCCCAACTAGAAATATTTACTGAAAAAACTTATATACGAGGTTTGTTCAAAAGAAAAGGTGAATTTTGAATTTTCGCAGGCTGTGTACATTCGATTATCGATTTTCTTTTTCTTATGTTGGTACACATATGTTTATCATATGTTAGCATTATCAGCCATTTTGGATTAGTGGTTTGTTTTTGACAACTGGAAAGGTTAGTCACGTTTTTAAGTGTTCTTCAATTTTTTACTTTTGAAAAAAATGGATCAAAGAATATGTATTAAATTTTGCGTTAAAAATGGAATAAAGTGCTCCAACGCACTTCAAATGTTGACTGTGGCATTCGGCGAGTCTACTTCGTCTCAAAAAAGTGTTTATAAGTGGTACAAGCGCTTTACAGAAGGCCGAGAAGATGTTAATGACGATGAGCGTCCTGGAGTTGCAACCACGTCAACAAACGAAGAAAACATCGAAACAGTGAAGAAAATGGTTTTGGAAAATCGTCGAATCACTATTAGGGAAGTTGCAGAGGATGTTGGCATATCAATCGGCTCATGCCATGCAATTTTCTCGGATGTTTTGGGCATGAAACGTGTGGCAGCGAAGTTTGTTCGAAATTGCTAAATTTTGAGCAAAAGCAACGTCGCATTAGTATCGCTCAGGAGTTGTTGAATGACGTCAACGACGATCCAGATTTGCTCAAAAGGGTCATAACTGGTGATGAGACGTGGGTATATGGTTATGATGTCGAAACCAAGGCCCAATCATCCCAATAGAAGCGGCCAGAAGAGCCAGGACCGAAAAAAGCATGCCAAGTTCGATCAAATGTGAAGGTTTTGCTCACTGTTTTCTTCGATTACAATGGCGTGGTGCATTACGAGTTCTTGCCAACAGGTCGTACGGTTAATAAGGAATACTACAAGGAAGTTATGCAACGTTTGCGTGAAGCATGTGATGAATTCGAGTCTTAGCAGGAAAATCTTTTTTTTTATACTTTAAAATAATTCATGTAAATTTAGAGTCTCGAAGGATAAGGGAGCGTTGCACATCTTAGAACGATTTCGAGGTGGCTGAAAGGAAAGTACCAGAGCTTCATAGAACTCATAGAAGGAGAATTTATTGTAAAAACATTCCTTAATAATGAATTATGACTTGTGACTTGTGAATCCTAAACAAACATATCGAAAGCGACGATAACGGGATTATACAAAAACGAACACTTGAAAAGAATACATGTGAATGTTACAGGCTGGGTTACAAGATGTACCCAGAAATATTCCAGTAACGGCGGGTGGTATAAACTCGGCGATGAAAAAATATCCGAAATAATCGTTGATTGGATTGGAGAGTTGTGCAATTTCGGCGTGAATTACGTATTTGGAAAGGGGGAAGCAGATAGGAACATTGTCTAGATTACCATTTTGGGTAAATATAATGATTTACAAGCATATTAATTGACATACTAAATAGAATCAACACGGTGTAGTTAATGTTAAAAATTAACTAGTTGCTATGGTTCGAAACCGCAAACTAGTGCCTCACCTAAAATACCTAAAACAAATTAAATAAGGATTTTTCAACGACCCGAGTATAAGTCTTGGAGACGCCACTGTAATCGGTAACAGTTAAAATGAAAATGAATCTGCGACGCGTTGAAAGATGAGCGCGGTTTGTTTCGGGCTAAGACATAATGTTAGAGAATCTCAAGGGTTTTGGATGGATAATAGTGACACTCTACCCTAGGCTGCAGGTAGTAAATTATCAAAGTTATGATGGTATGAAGGCGAGAATTCTTCTTTTATGGGAGGGTGATAAATTAGGTACCAACGTTTAAAGCAAGGTGTTGAAATAATGAAGTTACCGAGGCACGTTGAAGAATTAAATAATGTGACATCTCTAAGAAACAGGAATTAATTATTGATTTTAGAAATGAGTTGGGACATTCTACCTCTCCTTAGGACTGAAGATAATAAATTATCAAGTTAGTGATGAAATTGTTATGAATAATATATCCAGATGCGCATTGAGAGACCAGTGTGCCTGCTTTGTTAATATTTTGTATGCGAGGAAATAAATAAAAACTTATATGAGTAAGTAGTTCGATCTTGAATGCGATTCGGTGTCCAGCGCAACTGGGAAGCTGCCTTTTATTCTGCATTCAGATTTACGGTTTTGTGAGGAATGGAATAGGAGAAAGGTATAGTCTTGATGACTTCGATTATGAAATTGAGCTTACCTAGGTTTAAGTCACTAGCTGCAGGTCCAAGTTGTCGTTATCTATATAACTCTTAGATGTAAATCACTAATTATAAGCCAGAATTAGGAAATTTCTAAGCTGTAAGCCATTAGTAATGAAACTGATATGTAAATTGTTGGATGTAGTCTAAGAGATAGGGTATATATGGTGGAGGTGGCCCATTTGTTATTGTTATTATTGTTGCCTGAGCGAATTTCTAAAAATGTACCGTGATACTAGCAGGAACGGTACCTATTTTGGTTCGATAGTGGGATCAAACAGTAAGTAAATATCTTACTCAGAATAGTTGGTTTATAGGAGATAATTTAAAAGAATTATAAATTCGTTTAAGTTGGCGAAGGATACCTAGTACGGACCTGTGCGTCGAATAACGGGAAGATAGTCGGTTTTTTTGGAGAGTTGGGCAGAAGGTACGTGGTCGATTCGGGGGAAGGGGGATAGTGAGTTTTAGATAGTCAGGGAGGGTGGTTGTTTTTGATTTGATAATGCGAGTGATATAGCGGGTTATAGATAGGCAGATAGGGTAGTTGGGTTTTTAGAAGACGGGAGCGAATGTGGTGGTTTTTTTTGAGGAAGGAGTCTGTACTAGAGGTTGCATGGTTTTTTGCATGCATAAAAATGCGTGAGAGTGGTAGTTGTTTTGCGGGTTTTGTGTGTGAAATTAAACTAAAAAATTTGGATATGCACTAAGAAGTAGGGAAAGTTTTATTAATTTACTAACAAGTACATTAACCCGTTTCTTAACATTTGAAAATCCAATAACGTTAGACAGTTGGCCGTGAGATAAGTCGGAAGAAATAGTTGATTGCGGGCGTATCGGTATTTAAGTAATTGAGAAGTGATTAAGTGAGAGTGTATAAATAAAGTGTTTGAATTGAAGTTGAGTGGAATTAGTCGCGAAGTACGCCGGGCGAGGAAATAATTAAATTACGTGCTGACCGATATTAAGTAATTGTTTTGTTTTTGGACTTAGGAAGTTTCATTTTGATTTGTTTCTTACAATTAAATAAAGTTTTAAATAAATTCTTTTGAATAGTTGTTGAATTGATTCAACAATAGTTTGATTAAATTCAATAATAGTTTGATAAATATTGAAGTTTCTAAAATTCATTATAATTAAGTTGATACTAAAAATTACTTCTGTGAATTAATTAAAATTGGTGGTTTTAAGTGAAATTATAATAATCGAAAGTGTTTATAAATAAAGTGTTTGAATCGAAGTCTTCTAAAATTCATTATATTTAAGTGAAGTGATAAAAAAAAGTGACCCAGTAAATAAAGTGTTTTGTGTTCGAATTAATATTGTATTAAAATAAATTCTCTTGTTGATCTAATACAATAATAGTTTCATAAATAGTGAAATTTCCTAAAAATTAATAATATTTAAATTACGTTAAAGATTCTAAAAGTTGTAATTAAATTAATTTTCTCAAAACTGTTAGAGCAATGTGATAATAATAATAATTTAATAAATATTGAAAATTTCTAAAAATTAATAAAGTTATTTGTTTAAAGATTTTAAAATTAGCTTCTGTGAATTAATTAAAATTGTTTAAATGAAATGTGATTTAATTCATATTTTGTGTTGAACTAAATTCATTACGAGTTTAAGAAAAATTAAATATAATTGCGTTTAAAATAATTTAGTGAAAGTTTAAAAACAGCTGAGTCTTAGTTTCATATAATTCATTTTTAATACTTAGTGTGGGATTAATTTCGTAAAAGAAAAATAATAAAGCTCTAAAATATTACCAAGCGTTCGGTTTACGGATTTAATTAATAGTTAGTAAAGAGAATTACGTGAGTACAAAGAATAAAATAGGAAAATAAAACAACAAAATTTAAATATTATCTAATAAAATTTGGATTTAGAGATCATTAAATTTGAAGAAATAGTACAAATCGGTAGATCACGAATTGAAATTAGGAAACACTAGATTGTATAAGTAAATATTTCTAACTTAGATTAAACATTCCAGGCAGGGAAGTTCAATATTTTCTGAATCTTCATATTGGCGTGTATAACCCGTCTGGAAAAATTATGAATTTGTCGGAATTCAGGAGAGGATGGAGATGGCGCCAAAACAAGTAAAACTGTACCTTTTAACCATGAAATTCATTGAAACTAACCCATGTAGAATAACACTTAGTACGATGAGGAAAGGCGATAATACTGTGATCATTACATTTATGTATACCAAATTTAAAATCGAAACTACGTCGTATTATATAGATCAGGAATAGTGCAATTAGTATAGCCCAGAAGCTAAGTTTTCCCATTAAAACTCACGATAGAAGAAAAATAGAAAATTTAGGGGTAAAGTTAGGAAAATGCTAGTCTTCCTATAGGAAATTAACGTAGATTGCATAGTAGGATAATAATAGAGAGTTCAGAACATTAAAGTCTAAGATAGGAATGTTAGGAATACGAATTCTGTCAATGGTATGCGAGAGTCTGCCTACGCTACAAAGAATAGGGGTTACCACAAATAAGGCCTTGTTTTTCCAATAGTCTGAAACAAAAAACAACACAACGTAGACTCCGGAAAAGCTTGGGAAATTGACCACATTGGAGTGCAAAATTTCCGTGAAAATCATGAAAATCATGAAAATCGGAAACACTCGAATGTTAGCATAGGGCTAGACGTTACACGCTGGCCAAGGAGGAGAAAAACCTCAAATTGAAAGGAAAACTACAAAGAGTTTTCCAATCACATTAGTTAGGAAAATTTAAGGCAGCAGTAGAGGAGTCATCTTAAATCGGTGGCGCGAACGGAAGTCTATTGCTAAATTAAATCATAAACGAAGGAAGGGCGGGCCATCACATCTTTAAAGCCTAGTGGGGGGGGGGCCATCTCAAAACACGGCTCAAATGATCGGAATTGTGGAAAAACAAATCCTGGATTTTGCATCACGATAATGCACCAGCTCACACATCAATGCTTGTTCGTGATTATTTGGCCAAAAACAACACCGTAATCATGCCTCAACCCTGTATTCACCAGATTTGGCTCCCTGCGACTTTCTCCTATTTCCGAAACTGAAGAGACCAATGAAAGGAAAGCGTTTTGCCACAATTGATGAGATAGTCAGAATCGAAGAATGAGCTGATGGCCATACCGAAAAGCGCATTCCAGAAGTGCTCCGAGGATTGGAAGAAGCGCTGGCATAAGTGCATTATATCTGAGGGGGATTACTTTGAAGGGGAGAAAATGGATATTGATGAATAAATAAACACCTCGTATGTTCAAAACTGTAGCAAAACTTTTAAACCAAACGACATATCACGCATCAGGCCACACTTCACCTCGATCTCTGAGAAATCCCTTTGTACGTAAACTTCCGTACGGCATTTAGTCGATCAACGGATTGACACGTCATTGCGCCCTTGAGGTGATTTTCCCACGACAACGGCGCTATAGAAGTAATTCAATTATTATTATTATTATTAAGTGTGGTGCCCTTTTTTACCCAAATTAACGCAAAGTTTCAGCCGACAGGCCAATCTGGCGTATTGGCGGACAGATCGGCGGGTGCTTTGGAGCCAAGATCAAGAAACGCAGGTGGAAACGTAAATGTGGGAGACGCTAATGTTGTGCATTTTATCTTTAATATGAATCTGCACACTCTACTATCCGAGTTTAGAGTGTTTTATAGCATCTCGGATATAATTCAATAACAAACTTCTGCCAGCTTCAGTGATTATTTAAAGGAGCTGTAACACATAAGTGACAATTATAACACATAAAAAATTAACAACACATAAAATAAGGAATAATAAAAAATAAATGTAAATAAAATTAGTAACGGTAAAAAAAATAAGTAGGAGCACGAATCACGTCGAACACATATAGAAATTAATCACAAATAATAGTAAAGCTAGTTCACCTACCAACATATTTGTCTTTGTTCTTCTTGGCCTTCTTCCTCTCTTCCCTGAGTTTATCATCATCTTGGATGAAGTCAATCAGGTCCCTAACTTTGTGGCGAACATTGACACCCTACAAATAAAAACAAACAAAATAAATCATATATTTTTTCATTATTATTCATTTCAAAATGAAGAAAACTCAATTACCCTCACAGTGCAAAAACACAGACATAATAGCATTTTTTTCCAACACGGTGATGAGATGAGGTGTGTGCATTACACAACACGCCATATAAAATAAATATTAGCAAAAATTTAAAAATGAACACAGATTAATAAAAAATGACACCTTGAGCTAGAACGAATGAAACACTCATGTTCTAAGTGACGAGTCAAGAATCAAAACTAAAAGTATTCCTAAAATAACTGAAGCCATATAGAGAAAGCATAGTCAGGAATTCCCAAAACTACATCTGTTTTCCCTTCAATTATAAAGCTCTCACGACTCTTGGATTTTAATGAGACTGGAAAAGCGATAGCGTGATTGCAAGATCTACACCATGGTTAAGAAGTTTCTAATATAAAAAGTAGATGAATATTTTAAGAAAATTATTTTTAAACGGTGATAATTACCTGATCTTTGCCATTTTCATCGATATGTGTATAGTGTTCAAGCGATCGAAGATCGTATATGTGTTCCCTAGCAGATGTAACCACCCTCTCCGATCCATTTCGTACCAGGTATGCAAGAAGAAGCAAGCACTGAAAAGATATATCACAATTATATAAACAGAAAACAAATAGAAAATCTTAAACCATATTTTGTATACTGGAATAAAACTCAAAGACGGTGTGTGCTCGATCTCCCCTTTTGGTATAAACGTGAAACAAAGATTTATGACTGTGACACTCTTCAGTGTTGCTTTAGTTCAGACTCTGAACTGAAATTCATCTAGGTCTGACATACAATTCGTACGGAAACATGTTCACAAGTATTTTTGTATTGAATAAAGACTTTTTGGGAGTGTCAATATATCTATTTACATATGTACATGTACATGAATGCTTCCATTCATAAATGTATCATTCACCGGAATAGTCACAAGACCCTGACAATTGATATTATTAAGGTCTCTCATCGGTGACCTTACAAATCATACCGTCCACAAGTAGTCAATAACACTCCATTGTAAATTGGAACACTTTGCCCTCCACTTCCGTGTAGTTCATCAACATTCCCTTTAAGAAATAAACTTGCCCTCAATTTCCATGAAGCTCAGCAACTATACCTTGTAATTACCGAAAACTTTGGCCTCCACCACCATATGACTCATCAACATCCCCTTGTAATAATAATAATAATCGGATGATTTTTATAGCGCCGTTTTTGTGAAAAATCACCTCAAGGGCGCTGTATAAATCTTACTTCCTATTCTTACATTATTCCTACATTAATTAATTTTTATTTTTTTTTGGACACTATCATTACACATTATTTATAGACCATATAAATAGATGCAGTTAGATTATCAAAATTAAATACGGCTTGGTCTAAGTTTTCATACATGTTTAATTGAAAAAAAAAAAAGAAGCTAACTGTTCCTAAACTGTTGCTAAAATTCCTTATGATACATTGCAAGACGCTAATACAAATGATAGGAGTTATGTGAAGTTGGGCGGCGGGTGGGGACTGGGGCCGGGGGTACTGATCCTTTCTTCCAATCTTCTTTGTCTTTGTTGGTGACGGGCCGCTTGGTGCTGGTTTGCCCGTACGCCAGGTGGCGCTCGTCAGCCGGCTTCAGGATCTGGAAAGAGTACATCAGCGTGTCGTCTATTGTAAGTGCTAAGCTAACCTCAACCTTCGTGAAATGCAGTAACTATTCCTTGTAATCACTTTGCCCTTCACCTCCGTATACTTTAACATTCCAAGTAACATTGTAAGTGCTAAACAGCCCCCAACTTCAGTCAATTATAGCTTGTAATCGCTGGACATTTTGACCTCCATCTCCGTATAGTTCATCAACATTCCCTCAATCGTCGTGAAGTTTGTCAACTGTACCTTGTAATCATTGAACACCTCCACCTCCGTATAGTTCAAGATTTCCCTGTAAGTACTAAACTTACCCTCAACTTCCGTGAAGTTCATCAACATACCTTGTAGGTCCTGCGCCACCTGGTCTTGTTGTCCTGCAGCATGCGCCGCCACAGCATCGACATAACCTCCGGGAAGTGCTCGTAGGTGAAGGTGGCCAGTGCCAGCTCCTGCATGAGCTGCCCAGTCGGGCCCCACGCCTCCTCGTTGGTGGCCTCCCGCACCTTGCCCTCCACCTCCGTGTAGTTCATCACCACATTTGTTCTGCAAGAAGAGAGACGTACATTATAGAGGGGGAACAGCAATGCTAAAAATGTCCCAGATTTAAAAAAAATAAGACAAAGATTCCCGGGTTACGAATAACCTGACAATATTTAAATTCCTCCTGACCTGACAAAGAAGAAATAATACTAAGCAACATGCTGGCACAGAACATTCAAGGAATACAAAGAACTCCCTCAGATGTAAAGGGCAGAGGGATATGGTAGATATTCTCAGTATCGACCTGGTGTAAGACCACCATTCAGAATCCAAACGTTGTGTTTGGTGACCATCTCCTTCCATCTCCCACTCCCTTCACCCTTACAACCAACCAGTGGAGATTCGTGGCCTATATTTCATGGGAATTAATTTCAGACTCACTCTCGGGCAGTATTTATATGGACAAGTGGATTTTTAAGCATGGAAGTATTTTAAGTGTGCTGTTTAAAGTGTGGTAAAATTATAATACTATATACGAGGTTTGTTCAAAAGAAAAGGTGAATATCGAATTTATTCGAAAAGTATCAATATCCCTTTTTTCCCCTTCAAAGTAATCCCCCTCAGATATAATGCACTTATGCCAGCGCTTCTTCCAATTCTCGAAGCACTTCTGGAATGCGCTTTTCGGTATGGCCATCAGCTCGTTCTTCGATTTCGACTTTATCTCATCAGTTGTGGCAAAACACTTTCCTTTCATTTGTCTTTTCAGTTTCGGAAATAGGAAAAAGTCGCAGGGAGCCAAATCTGGTGAATACGGTGGTTGAGGCATGATTACGGTGTTGTTTTTGGCCAAATAATCACGAACAAGCATTGATGTGTGAGCTGGTGCATTATCGTGAAGCAAAATCCATGATTTGTTTTTCCACAATTCCGATCGTTTGAGCCGTATTGTTTCACGCAAACGTTGCATAACTTCCTTGTAGTATTCCTTATTAACCGTACGACCTGTTGGCAAGAACTCATGATGCACCACGCCATTATAATCGAAGAAAACAGTGAGCAAAACCTTCACATTTCATCGAACTTGGCGTGCTTTTTTCGGTCTTGGCTCTTCTGGCCGCTTCCATTGGGATGATTGGGCCTTGGTTTCGACATCATAACCATATACCGACGTTTCATCACCAGTTATGACCCTTTTGAGCAAATCTGGATCGTCGTTGACGTCATTCAACAACTCCTGAGCGATACTAATGCGACGTTGCTTCTGCTCAAAATTTAGAAATTTCGGAACAAACTTCGCTGCCACACGTTTCATGCCCAAAACATCTGAGAAAATTGCATGGCATGAGCCGATTGATATGCCAACATCCTCTGCAACTTCCCTAATAGTGATTCGACGATTTTCCAAAACCATTTTCTTCACTGTTTCGATGTTTTCTTCGTTTGTTGACGTGGTTGCAACTCCAGGAAGCTCATCGTCATTAACATCTTCTCGGCCTTCTGTAAAGAGCTTGTACCACTTATAAACACTTTTTTGAGACAAAGTAGACTCGCCGAATGCCACAGTCAACATTTTAAGTGCGTTGGAGCACTTTATTCCATTTTTAACGCAAAATTTAATACATATTCTTTGATCCATTTTTTTCAAAAGTAAAAAATCGAAGAACACACAAAAACGTGACTAACCTTTCCAGTTGTCAAAAACAAACCACTAATCCAAAATGGCTGATAATGCTAACATATGATAAACATGTGTACCAACATAACAACAAAAAATTCGATAATCGAATGTACACAGCCCGCGAAAATTCTAAATTCACCTTTTCTTTTGAACAAACCTCGTATATAAGTTTTTTCGGTAAATATTTCCAGTTGGGAGTAGAAAAACTTTTAATTTTTTAAAAGAAAAACACTTTTAGATTCATAAAAATAAATAAAAAACATTTGCATATGCGGAAATACAAAAAAATTCACTTAATTTTATACTTTATTTAAATAAAAAAACACGTAAATAATAATATTGAGGGAGAATTGACTCTGCCATGTTTAATTTTTATAATATGACATTAGACAATAGTTGCATACAAAGTGCCAACTGTAAATATAAAATATTCTAAATAGGTTGTTAGGTTCATAGTTTGGTTTTTTAAAAAAGAAAATTCCCAAACTAAGAAGCTATATTTTTTTTTAAATCCATTTTAATGCAGTTAGCACTTCCGACAAACGTCATATCATACAAATAATATTAAAGATGGCGTTAATTCTTCTTCAATATTTATGCGTTTTTATATAAAGAAAGTAAAAATGAAGTGCATTATTTTGTATTTCCGGATATGCAAATACTTTTTATTTATTTTTATGAATCTTAAGGGGGAAGACTCAAATAAGGCGCTAAACGTCACTTCGCAGTATGCTAACGTAAGCAATACAACACATAATTTATCTGCAAATTCTTAACAGAAAGTTACGAAAGAGTCTAAGGTTTTCAGTGACGTAAATTCTTAAACTGTAACCTTTTATATTATATATGAAATACCTACAGTAATTTTAAGTAAAACGCTCGACAGTGCCTTCGCCGTTATGTTAACTGCACCCATTACAAACATATTTAATTAAAATCCTTCCACAATCTCAGAGTAAATAAGATCAAGAACCAAAAGCGTTTATTAAAAATAATTCAGTAAATCTAGATTTTCACTGTAATTCCCTCAAAGTTCAGGAATTTTTAAATTCAGTTCCGTCATACAAAAAACGTATGACAATTTCTGGCCCGCGCGATTGTTGATAAAACGTTTTATTTCGCCGGAGTAAATCAGTTGTGAGAAGTCCTTCAGAGCGAGCGGACGTCGATTTGAAATTCGATATTTCTTTCTGTTTTATGACGAATAGCTGGGAAGAGAGGTGTTAAACTGCCACCGGAATGTAGGAATTACGTATTTTCGATTTTTTTTTGTTATAATCACATTTCTTTGCAACGTTCTTTAAGATGGTCCAAAAAGTGATTAATTTATTATACGGCACAATATAAAAGACCTGCGCACTGGAAAAAAACTGACGGACGTGGTACAGATCTACAAGATTAGATCTTTGCAGGCGGTCAACAGCAAAACTAATGAATGAACGAATTATTTTTAAAATCTTAACATTTTTGTGCCCATATAATTTACAATCTTGACGCCCTTGACTGCATGTATAAGTATGCCGATCTGTGCCTATCAAAATCCATAGTTTTAGCGGCTATTTTGAATTTCTAGATATTCACACCGATTTGGTTAGAAAGCGGCGTAAGTCATGTTAGGGGGGTGCTGAAGTCAAATTTAATGTCAACCTGAGTAATTTCGATGGTCATTTTTAATTTTGAGTTCTCTACCGATTTGGTTCAAAATCGGAATTAAAGTGTTTGGAAGTGAACTGAAATCAAATGCGAAGAATGATAACAAAGAATGTTTTTCTTCATTTCAAATTGTAGAATCTTTATCCTACTTTAAAAAATATTAATTAACCTTCACCGAAAAATTACCCCTTAATTAATAATTTTTTTTAAAATAGCGAAGTTTGTTTTTTTTATTTCTCGCTATTTTTTTTAGTGTTTTTTTGACACCCAATTTTGACAGTGAAGGGGTAATTTTTCGGTGAAGGTTAATTAATGTTTTTTAAAGCAGGCTAAAGATTCTACAATTTGAAATGAAGAAAAATATTCTATGTTATCATAATAACATACAATGTTTTTCTTTATTTAGAACACCTGTATTTCGGACGATATTAGGTCCTTGGAGACCAATTTGTTTTCAAATTGTACCATCTTTAGTCTACTTTAAAAACAATAGATTAACCTTTACCGAAAAATTACTCCTTCACTGTCAAAATTGACCAAAACACTAAAAAATAGCGAAGAATGACAACTTACAAAAAATTTGAATAATTTAGAACCGCTGTATCTCGGACATTATTAAGTCGTTAGAAACATTTCAAATTATAGCATATTTGGTCTACTTTGCTTGGGGGAGGGGCAAAGGGAAGATAGGAGACTTTTGTGAAAATACTCCCTGTTATAGGTATTATTCACCGGCAAAATATCAGTTTTTCTTATTGCCTTCATTGACTTGGTGAATTGTATTCAAGCTTATTGTGTGCGTCTGGAGTGGGTTGTAAATCATCGTTATCTACCTATGTTATATTTTTACTGCTGTTTAGTATACAATATTGAAGGGCGTTTCTAAATCCCAAAAATTATCAAAAGACAAATAATTCTTATTCTCGATTAATAAACGGGATCTAATTCACATCCTCCATCTTGGTTCCCAATTCAAATGTAATAGTAGAATTACTTAACCATTAATAAAAACCAAAGCCACTAATAGAATAGCCATATAAAAAAGCATCCAATTCATTTCAACCACCTTGAATCCCCTAGTGGACAATCGAAAAACGGATTCCTTGATTCAAAATCCATGAAAATAATTCCCTGTGTCAAAAAGCTGTGCTTATAAGTATTTCTGAGCAGTTGGTCCACGTTACCCATTTCTATAATATTTCCGAAGCTAAAAAAAAAGATTATGCTGTGAAGAAACAAATATGTAAATAGTAACAAAACAAATCTTTTGTAAAAGGGAGGCACTTTGTATGGCTACTGACAATAATTAATATATTATATATAAATTGAAAAAAACATATTCTCATCAGTTACCCTATCCTATTACCAACAGATGCTAAGTTAAGTCTGTCAAGCTTCTATTTATTTATTTTTATACAGCGAATAAACGAAAAAAATATAGAGCAAATGTTTTTTGTTTCGTATTGCATCAATACGCTGAACATTTTTTTTAATCCGCCGTGGTCTACATTATCCACATTTCCCCAATCCTGCTGCCGGATCGCGGTGGTCCGTGGTTTTAAGTTTGAGGCCTAAAATTCCTAACGGCGGTGAATACGCGGTCTTATACTGGACCCTTAAAGTGTTTTTTTTTTTTAAATATGAGTTTTTCAACCAAGTCCCAACTGGAAATATTCACCCTTTTTTATTATTATTTTATGGGAGTTAACTGCACAAACAAAATTTAGAGAAAACCATCACTGCTTGCAACATAACACGTGGATCAATGAGTCCAGGGACTAACTAAGAAAAACACTTTTTTTTGACAAAACTCTACTTTATTCATCAACATAGTCTCCTTCAAGAGCAACACAATCAGTCCAGCGCTTCTCTAACATTTCAATACCTTTCTTGCAGAACGATTTATCTTTGGCCTCGAAATAAGCGTTCGTTTCGGCGATGACTTCCTTGTTGGAGTAGAATCTCTTTCCTTGGAGCATTTTTTTGAGGTCTGCAAACAGGTAGTAGTCGCTGGGGGCCAGATCCGGTGAATATGGTGGGTGTGGAAGCAATTCGTAGCCCAATTCATGCAATTTCGCCATGGTAGCGAGCGACTTGTGACATGGTGCATTGTCTTGGTGAAAGAGCACTTTTTTCTTCTTCATTTGGAGCCGTTTCTCACCGATTTCGTTCTTTAAACGCATCAATTGGCCAATGTAACTTTCGCTATTGATCGTCTTACCTTTTTCAAGTTAGTTGATGAATAAAACTCAATGAGCATCCCAAAATACTGAAGGCATAACCTTACCGGCCCACATTTGCGTTTTTGGCCGCTTTGGACGCTTCTCACCGACTGCAGTCCACTCGGCTGACGATCGCATTGACACCGGAGTGTAGTGATGGATCCATGTTTCGTCCATTGTCACATACCGACGCAAAAAATCCGGTTTATTTCGGCGAAACAGCTTCAAACAGCGCTCGGAATCAACGACAAGTTGTAGTTTTTGATCCACCGTGAGCAAACGCGGCACCCACTTTGACAACAGCTTCCTCATAGACAAATGTTCATGCAAAATAACGTACGCACTGCCTTATGATATCTTTAAGGTGTCAGCTATCTCACGCAATTTTCATTTACGGTTTTCAAAAACGATTTGGTGGACTTTTTTGATGGTTTCCAGTGTAACAACCTCATTTGGCCGGCCGGAGCGTTCAGAATCTTCAGTGTCTGTACGACCACGTTTAAACTCAGCATACCACCGACAAATGGTTGTTTTTGATGGAGCAGAGTCCCCATAGCACTTTTCAAGCCATTGCTGAGCTTGCACTGTGTTTTTTTTTCATCAAAAAGCAATGATAAATCAACACAAGAAATTGTTTCAAATCCATTGTTTTGAGAATATCAAGACTAGCGTCACTTAAATCGCTGTAACTTGTGGACCAAACATCAGAATGTCATGAAATTTTGACAGGTATCTTTTGAAGGTTGGTACTCATAAAAAATCATACGGAACTTTTGTTGGCAACGCCATCAATGTGTCAGTCCCGGGACTTATTGATCCACGTGTTACCACATTTTTTATGGGGATGCTATTGTCCCACTGATAAAAAAAATAACTGGTTAGGAATTTTATGAAACAGTAGAGCGCACTAGTAATTGTCAATAATTTATTGGCATCAATTCTAAACGCAGATAATAGCAGTTCTTGTTGTTGGTATGCATTGTGTCACATGAATCAATTACATTCAAATTGGTTACATGATTATTTAGGATTGGGTACAAACACAGATCAAATAAAGGATAGACAGCAGTGACGTGCAGTCCATAAAGGCTAAAAAGGTGTGCATCCCTAAGAAAAATAACAAACCATAAAGATAAATTAAAAGATTAAAGGAAAATTTAAAAAATGTGACAAATTTCTAAACGATGAACAAGAAATTGTATAATCATTTATTCAATAAGGAACTCCAGTGAAAAATATAATGGGTTTAAAAATATATATTCGTATAGATCAGCAAATGCCGATTCTGAATATATAACTTTCATTGTATATAATTATACGTAGATTTTATAAATCGTTATATAAAAGTGAATTAAAAACCGTACCATCAAAACGCCATGTTCTGTTGGTACCACTGCTTCTGACGTCACACATGGAGTTTTGGAGCCCAACTTAAAACTAGATAAAGTTTTTTTCATCTTTTTATAATCTATGGCTTATAATTTCGCTGTTTGCAGTGTTCATTTTGCTCGTAAAATAATTATGTTTGTTTATTGTGACTACTTGAGGGTTTTTGCTTGAAAATTCATAACAATTTTAACATTTGTCTACTTAATAATCTATACCGATTGCACAAAACAACAACGTCATTGGCACTTTGGTGATTATTTCTTCAGTTATTCTGGAAGAGGAGGATTTCTAATGATACCTCAAACCTGTTATTTCTTACAATGCATAATATATTTATTTTTATTTCAAGCCATTAAAGTTCAAAACTATTTAATTTATTCAACCTATTTATGTTAATACCTGTCTACTGTTGTTTGTCAAGTTCACAGATGCGCATGCGTCAGTTTTCGCGGATGCGTAGAACACTGATGGAAGCTATTAACGCAAGCGATTCTGATTTGCCTTTCAAACATAATTTAAAGCATTAAAGGACTTAAAAAACTTTCTTTGAATGCTGATAAATTGTTAATAAGTTGCGGATATGAATGTATTTTTGCACTTTGGTACAATGCACCTACAATAATAATAATAATAATCGGATGATTTTTATAGCGCCGTTTTTGTGAAAAATCACCTCAAGGGCGCTGTACAAATCTTACTTCCTATTCTTACATTATTCCTATATTACATCTATTACATTTTTTTTGGACAGGCTATCATTACACATTATTTATAGACCATATAAAGAGATGCAGTTAAATTATCAAAACTAAATACGGCTTGATCTAAGTTTTCATACATGTTAAATTGAGAGAAAAAAAAATGCTAACTGTATTTATTCCTTACGATATATTGCAAAACGCTAATAAAAATGATAGGAGTCATGTGAAGCTGGGCGGCGGTGAGGACGGGGGCCGGGGGAACTGATCCATATCCATATCCAATCTTCTTTGTCTTTGTTGGTGACGCCCCTGGGCGGCCTGACGGGACTGCCCGTACGCCAGGTAACGCTTGTCGGCCGGCTTCAGGATCTGGAAAGAGCACACCAGCGTGTCGTCCATTTCTCGCCCCAGCCGGTGGTGTCCTTGTCGGGGTCGGACCACAGCAGGTCGCAGAGCAGACTGGTCGGGCACGTCCGTGGGCCGCATGATGCACCGAATCTGCTCTGTAGACTGGAGGTCAGAACTCAGGTCGCCGTGACAGCAGAAGATCTTCTTGTCAAATGTCTTTTCCTATTGCGCCTTTCTCGGCAGCCACGAAATCTAATTTTACGGGTTGCGATTGTGGTACAACGTTCAAGGTTATACAACGATATCTTTTTGCAGCTATTAAATGGTCCAAAATAACACATTCACTATTAAGTTTGCGTCGTAAACGGTATTGTTTACAATCACCATAGTTTTAAAGAATAACATTGTAAATCAACCATTCACTTTGGACACTACCCTAGGCTTTTAACAGGCAAAGGTCTTTAAACAAGCACATGTGGCGACCGATGACCGATGCTTTTGGGTTAATTTAGAACAAAATGACGGATTTGAACTTAAAATGTTTGGGTTTTTATTTGATTTTTTATTATAAACTTGATTTTAGCCCGAAACGGCCACACTAAAATTATATGATTTTTATAAATGTAACCTATAAATTATTACGGTTATTTTACGCTATTTTAACACCGAAAAATTAAGAACTAAGCAATATTTCCCAGATAAACTGGAGCGCTTATAAAAAGCTGCCGGCTGCTGCGAGAGCGCCAAAATACAATAGTAAAGAGACACTGATATTCTACAATGTTTCCTTCAATTAAAAGCAGTTAAATTTAAGTATAAAGTTCTCGAAGTTTTGTATGGAATCCATATAATATCGATTACCGCCTATTGAATCGCTAATCCGACTGCTCGTGTGACGTCACACCCAACAAGCCATAGATTTCGTGCGTTTTGGTGGGCTTTAAAAAATTGAAACTTTAACAATTATTTTAACCATGAATAAGAACTTAAAAAAAAAAATTATTAAATAAGCAGAAAATTAAGTTAGGATGTAAACATTAATAAAAAAAATAAAAAAATGGATTGGAGTTCCTTACTGGCCACAATAATTAACGGAAGATGATAATTGAAATGAACGAAGTCTGATATATTGGATACAAGAGACAAAAAATGGTATAAATAACGTAAGAGTGAGAATTCTTAGTCTTTTATATTCCAAACAGCAATCCGAATACATCGTCTATATACATTGGAATATACTTGTATTTATTCTCCCCGACCATCATACAACACATTATCCAAAATCGTCACAATAATAATAATAACATTTATTTATTTGAAACACAACACATTACTTAAAAAAATATTTGAGAAAGCTTTGACTGCCCAACTAGGAACACATCCCATTTTACGACAGTCAAATTGACAAGTTTATTTCATATTAAGCGCCATTATACGAGGGAATTATATGAGGGAAAAGGCTAGTATTGTAATATAACATATCTAGAAAAAAAGTATGATAATTAAGTACAAGAAAGTAATAAAATAATATTAACAAACCTAAATGAAAGATGAAATCGGACAAAAGGACAGAAACTAAAAATATTTCAGTCCGAGACACTGTTTAAGTTTGCAATTGAGTTCGGGTAGAACTTTGTAAACATCATAAAAATAGCTGCCAATAATGAATAATGATTAAAAATGGAAAATAATATTCACAAACCTTGAATTTGAGATATGATATCGGTGAAGATGACACAAATTGAACTTGTCTCATTAGCTAAGTCGGTTGAGCGTTGCCCCGGATAGGCAGAGGACCTGGGTTCGAGTCCCAGATGCGGCTGAAATATTTTTAGTTTCTGTCCTTTTGTCCGATTTCATCTTTCATTTAGGTTTGTTAATATTATTTTCTTCAATGATTATTTTATTTTATTTATTTTTGGGAAAATTAATAGCAAATCCACATTTACATATATATAATAATGAAAACAATAAATCATGCCAATAAGGAACTCCAGCCCATTTAAAAAAATATATATATTATTAATATTGTGACATACTAACTTAATTTTCTGTGTTTTAAATTTTTTTTTTAAAGTTCGTTTTCATAGTTAAAATAATTGTTAAAGTTTCAATTTTTTAAAGCCCACCAAAATGCACGAAATCTATGGCTTGTTGGGTGTGACGTCACACGAGCCAGTCGGATTAGCGGTTCAATAGGCAGTAATCGATATTGTATGGATTTCATTCAAAACTTTATATTTAAATTTAACTGATTTTAATTGATGGAAACATTGTAGAATATCAGCGTCTCGTTACTATTGTAGGTGCATTGTACTAAAGTGCAAAAATACATTCATATCCGCAATTGATTAACAATTTATCAGCATTCAAAGAAAGTCCATATCCAAGTTTTTAAAAACCTAAACTGGACGACTAGTGCACATGTTGGTAACAGAAATGCGTATTATGATACCGCCGCATATCTGATATATCGATACCGGGTCCACAGATATTAGCGTTCTGACCGTTCCGAGATATTAAACGATATTTTGGTATTCATATCTATTGAATAATGATTTGGTATGTGATAATAATAATAATAATATTTAATGATTTTTATAGTGCCATTTTGGCGAAAATCACATAATAAAGGACGCTGTACAATAGTTTTTTTCAAAATGTTCCTTTTTTATTATTGAAATTTAGTACAATTTAATTCATTGCAATCTCTTTTAATCAATGCTTGTGTAGAGAAGCGGAGTGTACATATTGCGTTCAGATGGTTATATATATATACACAGTAATGTTTCCTAAAGTGTCACAAGAAGATGCTTAAAATAATAATAATAAAATGGTTTACATGATTATATTACAGAGTTGGTGGTTTAATTAATAGAAAAAATGGAGTGCGTGACGACAACTTTTGTTTTAGAAGTTAAAATCATAATATAATACACGTAGTATACAATGTGACATAGGATATTTAAGACATAGCATAACGGTACTAGTGGTATATTATGTTATCTATCTTATCACTAACTAATAAAGACAGTCTATCATATCGATAATAAGTACTGGCGTTACTGACCGTGCTCGATTCATTCGATATTCATCATTATCTAATATTAATAAATCTTTGGTATTGCAGAAATTTCAATAAAAAATATTCCTTCGGTGTGAACAATGAAAAAAACTATAATAATAGCTAGAAATGACAAAATATTACTAAATTTTAAACCGTTATGTCCCAGACACTATTAGGTCTATAGAGACCATTTTAATTTCAAATTGTATTGAATGATTTATCCCGAAAAATTAGTCATTCGGGATTCAAAATCGACAAAAACTGAAGAAAGGTTTTTTTTATCTCGACTACAAATCCAGAGGTTGTGGGTTTAAATCAGAGCGTGCGCATGTAAATTTGATTTAATTAATCTGCGTCGTTTTGCAATTAATTCGTAAAAAAAAATATATACAGTATATTTATGGTGCGTTCCAAAGTGAAAGATGCTTGAAATGGCTTTAGCCGTGCTTAGTGCTTAGATCTGAATACCACGGTACCTCCCCACCTTCCTCTACCCCATCGCCTTCCCCTCCCCATACCTATTACCTTTACAACATACCCCAATCAGGGATGCCATAGTCCCACTGGCTTCGGACAGTTGGGACTCAGTTGGGAGTTTGGGACTGGGAAAAAAATAGGATTGTCAGGAGAATTCATAATGCGAAAGTAAATGGCAGAAGAATTAATCAATCAATGCAAAAATGATGTGAAAAAAGGACCAACATGAATAACATAATACCGACAGACTAATATATCAATATTAGGTAATATCACAAAAAAACGGGAATGATACAGAACTATTCCTATTGAACTTTGTTACGATGGTAACCAGATGTGGTTAGAATTTTTGTATGCGATTTTAACCTTTAGTGCTTTGAATTATGTATGAAAGGGAAATTATAATCGCTTGCGTTAATAAGCCTCTAGTCGTTTTCCACGAACGCGCCTGTCTCGGAGTTGACAAAAAATGACAGTAGGTAGTTTTGCGAGAGAAATATACAATTTTTTATAGGTTGTGGTACCTTTAATGGCTTGAAATAAAACTAAATATGTTACGCATCATAAGAAATAACAGGTAGAATAGAAATCCTCCGCTTCCAGAATAACTGAAGAAATAATCACCAAAGTGCCAATGACATGTTGGGCAAGGATCAGATCATTACGTAGACAAATTCGGTAAAATTGGTATGAATTTTCAAGAAAAACTCTCAAGTAGTCGCGATAAACAAACATAATGATTTTACGGGCCAAATGAAAACTGTAAACAGCGAAATTATATGCAGTAAGGAATATTAAGAGCGGAAATAAACTTATTTAGTCAAGTTGAGCTCAAAAATGGCACGTGTGAAGTCAGAAGCAGTGGTACCAACAGAACATGGTGTTTTGATGGTACGGATTTATAAAATCTACGTATAATTATATACAATAAAAGTTATATATTCAGAATCGGCATTTGCTGATCTATACGAATACATATTTTTAAACCCATTATATTTTTCACTGGAGTTCCTTATTATAAATTTTTCAGTGCTGATGATAAATAACATAAGTAAAGTGTGACAATATACAGTTTTAATTTAGTTAGCTTAACTGTGTCAGTCGGGGGAGGAGAGGGTGGAGAGGAACATAGGAGTGGGATAAAGGTACAAAAGATAAGAGTAGATGGAAAGGTGGTTTAAGTTATCAGATATTAAAAGAGAGGTAGATACTCGTATGAGAATAAGCAACAACGGTTAAAAATAATTTTGAAGTACTTATCTAAGTAAATGGTAAATAATATAGCATAAAAGTAACTGCAACTACAGCGGTTCGTAAGAAAGTAAATAAAAAATGTTTGTTTTTGTTCGTGAATATGGCGCTGTTGACGACATGCTGACCAACGTCGGTGGCAACCATCTTACCAGCCAGCAGCGTTATGTACATCACAATGACATTTTAGTCAGTTCGAACCGTTTTGGAATGTGCGGTTTTAGGACATTTTTAATATCAATAATTATGAATTACACATTTTTAGTGCGATAATCAGAATGAGAAATATAAACTTTAAATATAAAATATAAACTTTAAAAAGTGATGTAAAAACAAAGTTATTGTTTTATTTTTTAAATTATAATGTCACATCACCAAGTTACCGCTTCAAATGAAAATATAGAAAAAAAAAATAAATTTAAATCTTCCACACCTTTTTAACGGAATCCATAGTTCGTGAAAACCCCTATTGGGGAAACCATAATCGCACTGGCTCCGGATAATTTGGAGCAGTTGAGACTATTGTGCGTTATTCAAATTAAAACACAATCAACTTTACCAACAAGAACAAGATACACTTGTGTATTGAACTGATTTAACCTACAATTAAAAGATAAAATTCTTCTTAATTTCCTATAAAGTTTTTCAATGTAAATATGTCAGCCATCTACAGTTGAAATTATAAAATTCTTTTTTATGCATTTCAAGTACAGCATGTCAAAATCATAATATATAAGTAAATTAATCACACTTATCTGAAAATGATAAAATATTTTTATAATACGGTAAGAGAATACTACTGATTATACCATAATTACAGGTAAATACATATCACGTTGGGTAAAGTTAAGCTGATAAGATAAACAAACACTAACTTGTTTTTTTGGTTATTCAAATACGTGTTTCAACAATACAATATTTAATTTGTGTACTGTATTCAACATAAAACCACTTAAAATTTGTTTAAATATTTACACAGAAATTCCCATTGCAATACTATAAATTTATATTTGTATACAATGGACTTACAAACAATAGAAATTAATTTCCCCAGTTTTACATATTATGGAACACATTTCAATTTGAACAATTCGAATTGCGTATGATATAAAATCTATTTTCTTGACTTGTGTTGGTTGACCAATTAAAGTTTGGTACAATACAAATGTTATTCCTTTCGTACAGTTTAAGTTTGAAACAGTACAAGCGTCATTCTTTTTGCAGAATTTAAGTTTGGAACCGTTCAAACATCATTCGTTTTACATAATTTAAGTTTGGAACGGTTCAAACATCATTTCTTTTGCACAATTTATGTTTGCAACTGTACAAATGTCATTTCTTGTACACAATTTAATTTTGGAACAGTACAAACAAACATCATTCCCTTTGCACAATTTAGTGTTTGAAACAGTATAAAGCGTTATTGCTTTTACAAAATTACAATAATTTATTTTGGAAAATAGTCTTATTCAAAGTTTGGAACATTATAACAAAGTTGATAGAAAAAAATATTTATCAATTAATTTGCACTATTCGAGTTTTGTAAATATAATTCATTCTTTTGACATAATTCATAAACAAGTTGCATAGATTTTTAAACGTTGAAATATTTATTTTACCCGAATAAAAAGATTCAGGGCTAGATCAAGTCGGCAAATTTGAATGTCTAGAAAGGTAGGTATATTAGCACCGTTCAATTCTGTCAGTTTGATATTTTAGCAACATATTGTTATCAAGCAACTGCAATTGCAACAACATAATGGAGTGTGACGCCTAAGCGATGGATGAAGATAATACTAATATACATATTATAGCTGCAAGGACGGCATAACTAGAAGAACGTGTTCTGTAAAAGCGAACTGAATTTTTTAAACACACCCATCATGTTGCCAACGGGTGCAAGTATGACGCTCTAAATTGGGGACGATAATCAAATAAACAATAAATTACATAAGATAAACCCATTCATGTTGGTAAACGAAAATGAAAGTATACAATTATGTCAAAATCTTAGCCCAGATGGAAGAGAAAAGTTTGACGAATTCCGCGAATGAAAACATGTCTAGTTGGTACTCACACTTTGTCGGCGAGCTCCCGCACCTTCCACATACTGATAATTTTATCCATTTTGAAAATAAAGCCGAAAGTCTTGCGTGTATTTAGGAAAACATGTAAACGTAGGAATATATCGAAGCCAACAGCTACCTGATGATTTGGCTCATTTGGCTTACATTATTGCAAAATGGCGATTGCAATAATGACGGACAGCAGAGGGGCTGTAGAACGACGAGCTCTCTTGCTATTGACAACGCCAAACAACCAATCAGCTTTCAAACACGTTGTCAAATATAAATATTTAGACTAATAGAGAAAACGGTAAATATTCATAGGTATAAAATATTAAAACATGAATTAAACCTTAGAATAATAAATTATTGCATGAATATGACAATAATTTAATCACATCTTTACTCTAAACCGACATTTATGGTAATTTCTATAAGGTGTGTTTTAGTGTGACAAATAGTTTAAAAGAAAAATAATAAAAGGGTTTGACGGGGCAAAACTTAACTAAATATTAAAAATGAATTAACTTGGTCACTCGCCTGTCATGAAAATAATATTAAAATTCCAAAGTTAGATTGGAGGCGTGTTGCTCAATACAAAATACATTAAAACTATTTTTTCACACTTTTTTTCCATTTTTCTATTTGGATCCAAAACTAATCACTTTTATAAAACGTATTGAGGCATCTTCGTTCTGAAGTACTTTAGTGTCAGTCCATCGCAACATGCTTCTTTACTAACGTACGAAACAAATTTAATAAAATTGAGTGATATAAATTTATTTAAAATTACACTTAATTTTTCTACTTTTATTCACAGTCATTACAATTCTTGATTTTATAACTTCTATGAATTTATCCATATCATCTTTCCACACATTTAAAAAAATATATCGTCGCTGCATATATAATATAGCTTATGTGCCGTTTCGTACATTCTGAGATGATCGAGAAAAACTGGTTTAAAAAATTATTGCAGACTAGATTTGCTAAAAATATTTTTTACAATTATTAGGCAAGTTTTCCAGCTTAACAAATCTATTCTTTTTAGCAAATCTAGTCTTTGTAATTATTTTTTAAAGCAGTTTTACTCGATCATCTCAGAATGTACGAAACGGCACATAAGCCATATTATATATGCAGCGACAATATATTAGTCACACATACATTCATTAGTAAAAATATTCTCATCGCAGACAAAATTATTAAGATATTGCATTAACATATGCAATATTACGTTGGTTAAAGTTTTACATTATTTAATTACCTATTTAAGTACTTTAACAATGTTAATTTTAACAAACCAACCTTATCATTTATAATAAAATGTACTGTGAATGTCGACGTAAATTTTCAAATAAAAATAAATTACATTTGATATATCCTTTCTAATACCTATAAGTAATGACCGAATTCACAGACATACTTAGTTTCTAAAATGTGCATTTCAAGTAATAATAATTCCCAGACTAGACCGGCCATAAAAAAATTTGCACAAAGGCTAGCCGCGTAGATTTTTGTTCAAGCCGGAAACCATTGTAAAGTACTACACCATAAAGGACCCAGATAGAAAGTCGGCATTATTTTATAAAAGGAAATAAGGGTGTTATAAATGAGAGTCCCGCCAAACAATACGGGTCATAAAAAGATCCCTATAGATAGACAGGCAACAGGGCTCTCTGACGAGAGGGCAGTGAGTTTTAGTCTTACGCCCAGGAAGGATAGTTGGCTTGAAGCTTCCGTCCAGGAAGGTATCTATTCTCGCCCCTCGGAGAGGTCGCCCAGGTCCTCTGACGACGGTGATTATTATGCTTCCATCCCAGAAGGAAGTACGATCTCCGCCTTTCGGAGATCTACTTGCAGAAGTCACCCAGGCTCTGCACCGCGAGTGAGTTTTACGCTTCCGTCCCAGAAGGAAGTCTGGTCTTCGCCCTTCGACGATCTACCGTAAAAATCGCCAGGCTCTGCACCGCGAATCAACCCCCCCGCTTCCGCCCAGGAAGTTACTGATCTTCGCCCTTCGGAGATCAAACCCCGTAGACCGCCCAGGCCTCTGATTATCGCCGCGTTTGTACCTACTTCCGATCCGGAGGTACTTGGATACCCAGTGCGAATGCGAGGACTCGGCATACAAAGCAGCTACTGGACCCTGTGCAGCCATCAGTAAAGGGAAATGCCTCTGAACTCTCGTGATAATTCTTCCACCCTGTCAGCCAAGTGAATCCCTAACTTTAAGAATCAACTTTCCCATATAATTAAGAAAAGTGAATCTCTAACTCTAAGAATCAACTTTCCCGTATAATTAAGCCAAGGGAATCTCTAACTTTAAGAATCAACTTTTTCAGTGAATCTCTAGTTTTAAGAATACAAACTTTTACATAGATTTAACGAAGTAAATAGTTAATTTTAAGTACAAAGACCTTACAAGTAGATTTAAGTACTTGTCTATCTAGTTTTTTTGAAATTTTGTGTCTAATTAAGATTAACTTTAGTTTAAGACTAACCCCACGATTATCAAAATAAATGACTTGTTTTAAATACCTAAATTGATTTCAATTCCTAACTTTTTTGCGTTATTCCTAGAATTATAACCCACTAAATTGATTAGCGTCTTATCACATTTTTTCATTGAATCATTTATTATTTAGTACCTACTTATAATACCATGAACACAAAAACAAGGCATTTTTCTGATAATGGCAATATTACAATGAGGATTTTCGTATTTCGCGCATGACAACACAGTCCTTCTTGTTTTTTGACGTATTCACTACCAAGTAAATTATGTTGTTATTTTCCAATATTCAACTACAATACTTAGAATTTATGATAACAATTTTCCATATAGTGCCAACGATGGTTTCGCTCTGATGATGTCACAACATCAATTTTAGTTATATTAATAGTCGTGTTAGTTAAAAGGTGTGGTTTTTTCATACAGTAGTGATAAAAAATATCTGTCAAAATGAATAGAAGACGGACTCATAATTTTACGTATGTCAGTTCATGCGTGAAATACATGATATTTTTACTGAATTTTATATTCTGGGTAAGTTCGTTGTATTGTTATATAATTTTTACAATGTTTTTGTGCAATTGTGTTAATTTGATTATGGTGTTATTGAACTTTTAATGTATTTTATGAGTCACCTTTCCTGTTTACAGTTGTTCGGCGGATTGCTAATCGGAGTGGGCATGTACGCCTTCGTAGACAAATGGCAAGCCACAGGATTAGTTAAGGTAACAGTCAGTATTACTATTTTATGGTAAATATGGTATTTTATATTTAAATACACACCCTTCAAGACAAAGGAACACCTACCAATTCGACATTTGTTTGCTGACATGTTGTGAATAACAATAGGTTTATACCGGATATATGCATACATGATTCATACAATGTATTCATTCTATGATTACCTGAACCCTGATTTATTGAAGTGTAATAATAATGATATTGCATTCCCACCATAATTTGTTTCTTTTTTAATCAACAATAATTGCACAACCAAACAAATTTATTTATAAGGCGTTTCATAATATTTTTGTGTTTTCCAAACTAACTAAAATCACAACAAACAGACTAAAATGCTTATTTTTGGTAACTTAAATAATTCTAAATCTAGGTCAATTTTTATTTGATTTAGTAAAAAAATATTGTTTCTTCATTTTCTTATTAGACCATACCGGTTTAAGCCTGTTCAGACCGTCTTTATACTGCTACATTTACAGTGGCGTGCAGTTCACAAAGGCTGAAAAGCTGTGCCTACCTCAAGAAAAAGGAATCATAAAAATAAATGTTTGGATAATAGAAAAATGCAACAAATTCTGATAAAATTGTATTTTTTCCATTAATTTGGTAAGAAACTTGTGAGCTCATATGTACAATTGGCCAGAGAAATCAGCAGAAGATGATAATAAAACGGCAATTTTCAAATATTCAATGCACAATAAATTCATATCAGAACTTGAAAAACTATACAAAGCCTACCTTTGGTGAAAGAGCAATGCACGCCACTGTACATTTGTACCAGTCTGTAGATTTAATGTTACTTAAGCTAGAATATTAATTTATACATTTTGGATCAGTTTATATTATTTGCTTTAATTAAATTATTACCATGATAATCAATGATGAATGATCAGTTCTGAAAATATTTATTTTTGTTTGTTTTTAAAGTAAAAAATTGAAATTTACCCAACCAAAAGAGAGCGGTCTTCCCATAAAAGATTAATATAAAAGTAATTTTTTAATTTTGCACAATTATTGTGGTTACATTATTAATCTTTTGAGTTTTGGCGAACCAACTGCATGCATATCCACAAATTATAATCGTGTATTATCTAATTAAGAGGAACGGCTGCGCCGCCTGTTTCATACAAATCTTAATTTTGGATTTGAGGCCAAAATATTAACCTAAACTTAATGATTATTTTTTTCATCAAAAGGTAATAAATATCTAGTACGGATTAGAAGTATTTAATATATTTTTTTCATCAAAAGGTATAACAAATATCTAGTACGGATTAGAAGTATTTAATATATTTTTTTCATCAAAAGGTATAACAAATATCTAGTACGGATTAGAAGTATTTAATATATTTTTTTCATCAAAAGGTATAACAAATATCTAGTACGGATTAGAAGTATTTAATATATTTTTTTCATCAAAAGGTATAACAAATATCTAGTACGGATTAGAAGTATTTAATATATTTTTTTTGAACTTACAAAATATAGGGCATTAAGAAAATTGAATTTTCATGATTTCAGAGACAACTTTAGCAATTATTTGGGGGCTATTGGTGATTAAAAAAAAAAAAGTTTTACCCCGTCTACTATGAAAATGTAAGGATATATAAAATTAAAATTAAAAAAGCGTTTAAATAAGCATTACAATGGACTTAAATTTAGATTAAAAATGACCAATTAATGTAGAACACAAATTTGCCGTACATAATTTAAAATATTGATCTGAAAGAAGGTTTTTTTTTCAAGTTGTTTTGTTTTTTATTTTATTTTAGTAATCATATTTACATATCAAATATGAAAATTTAAAAAAATACTGTAAATCCGCAAATAATTGTCAAAGTTGCCTCTAAAATCATGAAAAATTGATTACTTAAACCACTTAATGCTAGAGTTTTTTTTTATAAAAAGTGTTTAAAAAAACATCCAGTTTTTTAATGTTTTATTCAAAGGTTATACACCTTTCAATTAAAATATAACAATTAAAGCATATTTAATTTAAAAAAAATGAAGAAAAATTAATAATTCAATTTAGTGTGATAGATTTTAAAGCATGGTGTTTTTGCTTTTGGAATATTCAATATCAATATTTTCATATTCACTATCAATATCTTCGTATTCACTATCACTCTCCATTTGGGATCTTATTTGAAAAAAAAAAAATTCAAATTGATACGATATGATAAATATTTTTTTTACATACACGAAAATGTGAACACAATATAGTAAAAACGAAATAAGCAGCTCAAAAACACGACCTATCTCAACTGCAGGCAAATTCAAACTGCGTAAAATATATCGCTAACCTTGACGAGCGTTATTTGTGTTAGCTAAAAATAGAATGCTGCGAGTCGAAACAGGCGAGCGTCACTCGGGCTAGCAGAAATTTGAACGCATTTAGTGCGCGAGCGTGACTCTTTCAAAAACATAAAGCGGTAGCCTATATTTCATAATTTAAAACAAAAATAAATAAAATACTACTAATCCATACTAGATATTTACTATACTTTTAATTTAAAAAAAAAGATCCATCAGTTTGGGTGGCTATTTGGCCTTTTCAAAATTAAGTTTTGTATGATATAGCCGTTCTTATTAACACACCTGTAGCCATAAAATTCTACCTTTACTAATGTAGCCTAATTTAGAAAGAGTAGGTAAATTGCACAGGAAGTAAGGACTTGATTTGTTACTTAAAAATTCATTAAAAACATAAGAACCAATTCTTACTTATGTCCAGTGTCAAGCCATGAAAAATGAATATATTAATTTATCTCCACGCATTTTTATTTAATTTGTCTACCACCATTCAGAATACAAAAGTTGGTTGAAAAGGCATGAGCTGTGTTTGTTAACCAGATCTGAATAGCCATGTACACACCGACCTTCATCTTTCTCACCTTCTTCTCCTCCCCATTTCTTTTAACCTCACAACATTCTTGAAATTGGACATGCCATAATTCCACTAGCTTCATGCAATTTGGACCCGTAGTAAAAAATTCGAATTCGACTGCCATAAAACAAACCAAAAAATCACATGAATAAAACTACCTGTGCTGTATATTTTACTCCCACCTTCTGAACCTTAGGCTAATATACAAAATTAATTATTAACATCTACCAATCTTGCACACATGAAACTGAAACAAAGGTAGCGGCAACATTCCCATACGGAATGGTAGGAAACGTTCCCTCTTATTAATTATTAACATCTACCAACCTTACACACATGAAACTGAAACAAAGGTAGCTGCAACATTCCCATACGGAATGGTAGGAAACGTTCCCTCTTATTAAAGCCCTGTATTTTTTTCAGTTGGACACGGTGTTTGACGTTGTTTTGAACGTGTCTCTGGTGCTTATTTTGAGTGGAGCCCTAGTGTTTATCGTGAGCTTTGCGGGATGTGTCGGGGCACTTAGGGAGAATACCTGCCTGCTTAAGTTTGTGAGTATAATATTTTATTTATTATAAACATTCGTTTTTAGTAGGGACGTAACAATACCAATATATCAGATTCGCCGATAAAAAAGTTAAAAATGTTTTTAAATGTTTAAATTAAACTTTAATAAACAAAATGACAACGTTCCTGTTTATCTTAACCTTTTTTGTTTGTTTGAGACTAGTTATATTTTAATATTTTGATTCCAATTTTAGAACTTTATTCTAAATACAATTAAATAAAACAAACACTTTGTTATAAACCACAAATATATTTTATTTTTCCCCAAATAGTTTCGCTTAGCTCAAGCTTTGTCATGGCAAATATAATAACTAAAGAATAATACAGAGTTATTGGTTATATATAGTTACCGAATATAATAGAGAGAATACAAAAGAGAGAGAAAAGAGAACAAAATATTAGAGGGAGACAACATTAACATATATTAATAATAATAGATAGTAAATACAACAGTGTAATAGAAACATTATGATGTAATTAAAGAGAGATAATCCTACAATATTTATACAAGAAAGAGCAGTTATTGATGGAAAATATATCACTTGATTACATAATAATAATTAAACGGATGACTGAAGCAACATAACAACGGTATCCATAACGACATATGAGGCGGAAGTTAATGATTGATAAGCTGGGGAAGATTCACAGGAAACATGTTTAAAATCAATCGGATAAATTTGTTTTATTATTAAGTAGGTTATCTGCTAATTTTAAATTTAAAGATTTTTTAATTTCTAGTATTTCTAAGTTGTCTAATCTAATTATTATGCAAAAGACTAGTTTCCGTGATTTTATTGAAAGTATGGTCTGATGAGATCAGATGGTTTGCTTGTGGAAGCTTGAGCTAAGTGAAACCGGTTGGAGAAAAATAAAATATAATTCGCCTTCTTTTTTATTATATATTTTATGAGCAATGAAGAGGATTTTTTTTATCTATTGACTCTTGGTGTACTGGTCATATCAGTATTTCCTATAATTAACTACAATAATCGGTATCGGATCGGCAAAATCAAGTATCGTTGTATCCCTAGTTTATATGTTTAGAAGATTTTCAGCAAATGGCCAAAAATTGTAAAATTATCTTAGATGTAAGAATAAGAAAACTCCAATAATATATTGGTCACATCATGAGAAGTGACAAATACAAGATTACACACATACATCAGCTGCTACAATCTTTGGAGATTAGATTTTAAATAAATTACCTAATAAGAATGTTTTTTTTTCAGTATTCATTCTGCCTCCTCGTGTTATTCCTCATCGAGATGGGTGTCGCCGTGTTTGGCTTCGTATCTCCCCGCGCGGCTAGGGGCCTGCTCAGGGAATCCCTCACCGACCGCGTGGTGCACGCATACAGAGAAGACCCCGATCTGCAGAACATCATAGATTACGCGCAGAGAGATGTGAGTCTACTTTTTATTTTATTCATGCTAATTTTTAATCAACATAAGTAACTGAAGTTCTTTTAGGTAAATAATTAAAATTAATTAACAACAGTAAATTTGCTGTTAGTGGAAAACACTCTCAATGCTATTGAGAGGCCACCATGTTTCCTGAAATACATGCTTATTTAGCTTCAGCTGTAAATCTTAATGAATAGGATGGAACTGAGTGGCCATATGGTTTGAACACTTCTTCTTCATATGGTAGAGGAGAATTAGTGGCGGTGAAAGTGGGATGTTGAGATTATCTAGCCAGTCTACGGCATCGGCAGTCATTTGATCCAGCACAGATGAAGGGGACATTTTTCTACCATGCGTTCTGATTGAAGTTTTTTTTATTTATTATTTAAACGCCCATAGGGCTTTTATATACAGATACATCATTTTAAAATCACATAAGAAAAATCAAAAAATAGAAAACATGCACAAAAGTTAAATTACACAAGTCCACATTTATACAATTTAGAATCCTTTAGGTTACGTTTGTGCATTATATATGCGCAATGACTGTGACTGCACTGGATGCAGTTTATTGAGGTCCGAGTTTTCCGAGGGAGAGAGAACCCCGGTAGTTTAATAGTTGGGTTCACAACGAGGTGCTTGCTTTTCACATCTGAGGTCTGCCACTGAGTTCGCCACAACTCTTCAGGATAGTATCGTGACTGAAGCAGACTTTCGCCTTCACTCCAACAGGGTTTCCTTGATTTAACACAGCTGGCCGGGAGGTTTGCAAAGTCATATTGAAGTGGAATATTAAAACACTGTAACAATGTTTTACGAATTAAAACTGCTAATATCGACTTGATATGTTTTGATGACGGAATGAATGAATATGTAATAATGTTGTCCACTTCCAGTTCCACTGTTGCGGCCTGTCCTCCGACGGCTACATGGACTGGTCCAAGAACGAGTACTTCAACTGTTCCTCACCCTCGGTGGAGCGCTGCGGGGTGCCCTACTCCTGCTGTGTTAACGCCACCGACATTTCCTCGGGCCTGGTCAACATCATGTGCGGCTACGGTGCGCAGAACCTTACGGTGAGCTGGATACTATGTTTACTGATATGTTTTTATTGGTTCTATCACAAAACAGAATGTATTCTTTTATCATGTTCTGTTTTACCATGGTCTGTTTTACCATGTTCTGTTTTAGCACTGTTCTGTTTTAGCACTGTTCTGTTTTTATCTGGTTACTGTTTGTATTAATGTAGGTACAACGGATTTTAATTTCGATTGCTCTAAAATGTATAATATATCTTAAGATTTGGTCTTCAAATACTCTCCACTGGCTCCGGTCTCTAGCCATTCGTCTCCAGTTCTTGGGTCTACCCATTTTGCTCCAATTTTCTTCCACGCAGTCAGTTTGCTTCTTCCTCAGCCTGCCACTGGGACACCCACTTCATGCCATGATTTTCGGTTTCCTGTCCTCTGGAATTCTTTCAATATCGCCAGCCCATTGCAGTTTTTTAGACTTAAAGAATCTTATAAAAAGTGTTACCTCTAACTCCTATGGATTCCACATGGCCAGCCCATCACAGTCTTTGCGACCACCGAATTTTGCAATATAGAATGTGTAAGATTTACCTCTATGTCCAGTCATCTGACAATCTTTCCAAACTTCCAGCTCACTACACTCTTTGGAACTTTCATTATCTTACTGTGGTGAATGTATGTCCAAGTGTATGAAATGGACAATCAAGTATGAAAGAGACAACATGACTTATGGAAGTATAATCATAATATAGCATTTATATAGCGCAGTTTTGTGATAAAGTGTATCAAAGGTAGGTTGCAACCAAAAAGTGTAAAATTGTCAATGACAAAAAATTTATTGATTTTGAATGATCGTGACTTGTTAAATAAAGAAATTTTTTTTTTTACAGAAATTTGTCTATTATATTTCAATTTTTTTTAATGGTTCTTTTTTCTTGGGGTCGGCACAGCTTTTCAGCGTTTATGGACTGCACGCCACTGCTTGGTGTAGTCATCACAGTTGGCACAGCCACGTATCACGGCTGGCGCATCCAGTCATCAAACCTACGATAGTATCATGTTCTATTAGATTCTTTTATTCAGTCGGTTTATTTTATTAAAAAAAATTACCAATTACATCTGCTATTTTAGGTTGCGGAGGCGAGCAAAAAAGTGTGGACCTCCGGTTGCATCGAGATAGTCCGCTCCTGGGCCGAGCGGAACCTGTACACCATTGCCGGAGTGGCCCTGGGGGTGGCGCTCTCTCAGCTGTTGGTCATCTACTTGGCCAAGACGCTGGAGGGGCAGATCGAGCTGCAGAAGTCGCGCTGGAACTCGTGAGACCAGACCCACGCGAGGAGGAGGGTAGTGGTCCGGTGGGGCAACGCTCACAGCTCACAGCTGAAACTGCTCTAAAAAGGTTATGAGTTAAGATTCTCACTATAGTATTATGTTATTTGACTTTTAGAGTATTAACGGCTCTCCATTCCAGATGCCAAATTCACATAAAAGTATTGCTCAATATTATTATAGACATTTTTTTCATTAATGAAGATTTAAGCTGTAAATCGTCAAAAATCGGAAATGCAGCTCTGCCACTCTAACAAAAATATGTTTTTCTATTGATTTCCATGTTCTAATTTTTATTCGCTTATAATAATAATTGGATTACTTCTATAGCACCGTTTTCTTGGGAAAAATCACCGTACCTTGTAATGAACAAATTAGGTAAATATTAAAAATGTTTTTATGGTAGGGTGGGGTAGAGCTGTAATTATGATTTTTGATGATTTATAGCTTCGATCTTCGTTAGTATTGCGCAATATTTTCACGTGAATTTCACCGCTAGTAGAGAGGGCCGTTAGGCTGTGCTGCTCCCTCCTCCTTCTTTATTCAACGTTTCGTACAGCCTTGCAATTTCCACCATCGGGGTAGATGACAGGATACTGCAAGGCTACCTGAAAGTCAAACGATATAAAACTGTTCTAAAATGTTCATGCATTTATAAAAGTTCGATTGAGTGACCCTGATTAGGTAATTCATTATTCAATTGCCACAAATAAACAATTACTTACAAGAGTGAAATGTAATTCTAGTCCCTGGTTTTACATCAATATAATCTAAGGGTTATAAAAGCAAGTATTTTGTTTCTCCTTCTTTTCTTTCATATATATTTATGATATCTTTATATTACAGTGAAACTCTCTTAAGAAGTTTTCCAAGGGACCGGAGAGAAAAACTTCTTATGTGGGGAAACATCATATGTATGTGGGATAAATTGGGCCATTTTAAACATTCAGTTTTCAAGGGACTGAGAAACCAAACTTCTTAATCTTTTAGCCGCCGGAAGCACACCCCTGCGCCGCACTATACATGCCATGTACGCGGGCAGCTCACTCGTGTGCCACTAAGTTGCTAGAGTTTAATGAGCCCCGCGTGTGACAGAAGTCATACATATTTTTGACACATGTATAAAAGGTTAAGCGTGAAAACTTCGTAAGTGGAAACTTCTTTAGAGTTTCACTGTATACACAAATGGCCTATCAAACCAGTGAAATTAATAATTTTTCGTTTTACGGGGACAATAATTGAAAGTTTCAAATGTTTCTTATGAGAAATACTGTTTCTTTTGTATTTCATCATATTTTGATCTAATATCTCTTTCACAAACCATTTGTTTTGTAGCATAAGTCAAAGTCAAAGAGAATATCGACACATTATTTTGTTGCCATATTGTATCCTTTAAAATTCTAATCTCTCAGAACAATTTATTTGTCTTAAACATAAGACACCATATTAGGTCCGAAACTAACAGCCTTCCTGCTTTATTTTTATTGTCAAGATTTTGAGGAAATCCTGTAATTATGTATGTATATTTGAAATTATTTGAATTATCTAAAAGGTTTCCACTCGATTGAATCACTAACTCAACTAATTACTGTGTTATTTCTTTATATGTGAATGTCAAAGCTGTGAGTGTTTTGTGCTCCTGAGTTTCTCATTGTGAAGTTTGGACTATGTATTTTGAATTTGGCTCGAAGGGGCGCTCTAAATTTCACTATGGAAGAATAAATCGGATTCTCAGTGTCTAAATTTGAGTTTTAAAATGGTGGAAAGCGAACTCAAAGTTCTCATTTCGGATTGTGACTGTTAGATCTAAATATAATACTTATTTGCCAACACTTTTCTTCATGTTTAGTCGTAAGGAATAGATATTTTAAGGCTTTGGCATACGTATTCTTGTATTGAGACATACATTTAAATATTTAAGAAATGATTTTATAGTTTAACTACAAAAAATATTATTTTTGGTGTTGATTAAACTTAGGGATGTAACAATACAGCTATTAATTTTTTGATGATATGTGTTTAAAATAAATTTCATTTATTTTAAATTATTAAAAAAATAAATGAACTTCTATGAATTAAACATAGTAACGATAAATAGATATATTGGATTGGCCGATACGTCTTCCATGATAAAAAGTAAATTTTACTAACACAATGTTTAAAAGTACAAAGTGTATTCGTAATTTGTTTTGTTCATATTCATGTTTAAAAACCAATGAGAAAGTTTTCGTTTTTTTATGCTTTGATTTGTTTTATTCTAATATTTTTCTTCCAATTTTAGAAATTCATTTTGAAGTTAAATCAAGCTATCGCTTATCTTCATCTTCCTACTTACCTTCTTTTTTTATATATAAAGCTACGTTTCAGGGAGAACAGGCTTATCTATGCAATAGAATAGAATGCCCAACAGAATAGAAGCCCATTGTTGAATCGACTATTTAAAATAGACCATAGCCGTCCTCTACGCACAGTACAGCTATGTCTATGGTTATGTCCAATGAAAAAAAACCTTTTTCTTTCGATGATTTGCTGGGTCACTTTGAGCTCTGCAAATGCAAATGAATTGAAATAAAATACAAATAGAGCAAGTGTGAACGCGCTACAATTCCTGTGCGTCATAGGACCATATAATAGTTTGGTGAAGGAACCCAGGATTATACTTCATTGCTTTAGGAGTAATAAAGAGTACTTTTGTAATCTATTGAGTCATAGTGCACTGGTCCTATATCTCTGATAATTGAGCTGGTATTGTCAAAAACAAGTATCGTTACATCCCTAATAAAAATAATGTTTTTGTTGAAATAGAGACGTATGCATAGCTTCTGTAAGCACCCAGGCCATAGGTCCATTGTGCTATCTCTCATGTTTCACACCGTATTACATTGACAGTAACCCAAATAAAATTCTGCAGGGTCGTCATTGGTTATTGAGAGGGTGATAATGTCCCCTTGTTTCACGACAAGGCTTCCCGGGTACTGAGCCTTCTTCCCTTCATTACATTATGCACCATAGATGAATCTTTTTTGTGTATTCTCATTTTTATTAAATACAAAGATTTACTATGGTAAGACAAGAAATATATTTTTTAAAGTAAATTTTGCACTTCTAATTACATTATCAGTTCCTAATCATTTATAGATCCTTCTAATTCTATGAGTTTTCCGTCTGATACAAAAAATGCAAGGTAATTTTGAAAATATTTTTATTTCAAAAGATTTTAATAACTTTGCTCAAAACTTTGTCTTCTTTATAAGTATTATCATTCGTATGTCTTAATTTACATTAAATAAAAACTATCAAAATTATATCTAAGTTTATATAAATTTTAATTTTATTAATTGCATCTAAATGGTTCATAGTTTTAACTTTATAATTTTTTTTTTTACTTTATCTAACAGATTGTAAGGAAGGGGACCAAACTACATTCTGGAATATTGACTGTTACAATTCTATTAATTTTTAATTTATTCCGTACTGTTATCATTATGCATTTCATAATGCTTCCTTAAAAAAAACTTCAGTGTTACCTGAAAGTATATTTTTCAAAATGTACTCAAACTTTATTATTATTTTTTATTTAAAAAAAAAAACAGCATATCATTGCATAAAATTATCATTCCAGAAATAAACATTTAAAAAAGGTTTGTTTTTCTTTTTTCATATCAACACCTGCTACGTAAAGTATCGTAATTTAATAAAAGGGGTTACAAGTTTAACAAGAAAGGTGTAAAGCGCCCTTGAGGTGATGTTAGTTACTAAACAGTGCTATAGAAAAATTGAACATTTATTACTCAAAATCGGAACTTTACAGAAGATTGGTAAAGTTACATAAGCTTGGCGTAAGTTGAGATTTTGATCGTTTTGCACCAATTTTGGGATGTAATTGACGATGGGTCCCAAAATTGGTGCAAAACGATCAAAAGCTCGACTTACACCAAGCTTCTGTTTTTTTAGACCACTCTCCTGTAAAGGTCCGATTTTTAAGTTACGATGCTTTACGTAGGAGGTGTTATGATATGTTTATTGCCGAATTATAATATTTTCCTAATATTTGCGATTTTTCGCAATTAGTTAAAATAACACTTGACTAAATTTGTTTTCAATTTCTAATTTGTTCATCGTAATTAAAGCATATTATTAAATATATTTTTTTTATTGTTTGAATGCTAACGACATAATAATGAGAACTTTCTATTTTATTTAGTTATTTAGTTATATTTTAAAATGTAACTCTGTGCAAAAGGGTTTCAGTATCAGTCAGCAGGCAGCCAAAACGATTTTACATTTGAACGCTAACGGAATCCTAACCTCATCTTGCCATGTGGTAAATTTTGCATAATTTTCAGACTTATAATAGTAGCTGCGAAGCCAATAAGAACTTTTTATATATTTTTTTATTCACATTTCCATTGTGGACATTTTCCAAATGTCATTTTAGTTTCAGAGTATGCCACCACCATCTATTTTCATACTTAACATGTAAAGTTAGTGTACGCATTTATTACCAGTAAATATGATGTGTTTTATTGCGCTAGATGTAATTATATGAATAGTTGTAGTGATTAAGAGATTAAAAGTTTTATTGCGCTTAAACCACAATCGAGGTACACAAAGACAAAATTGTCACAAAAAAAAAAATATATATATTTGCAAAATTAAGAATGTTTGATACATTTTATGTATATTTTATTTCATCACTGAAATTTCTTTATGATTATCAAATCAGAATGCTGGGGTATATCAAACTACGTCACATTTGATTGATGATATGCGTCCTTTGTGAATTTTCCACATTTGAGCGGTTACCATTAACCGCCGCTTCAGTTTTCGATCAAATTAGGATCAGCCATCAAACACAACAACGTTATGCATTACGGCTGTTCACAATTTGATCAAAAGATGAAACGGGCCGAGAATCGGGGAACGTTAAAATGTCAAAAATTTAAGAAAGCGTTGATTGTCAATCTAATGTCACAAAGTTTTTAACACCACAATATAAAATAATTAAAATGTGAATCATTTATTACATAGATTTAAATCTTAGTTTCATTAAAAAAAATTATATTATATTGTGAGCACACAAATTTTGGACTTTATTAGCGCAATTATAATTTTTTTTTGATTAAACGGTTATGTTGGTGAATTGACACTGAAAGTGTTTGTGATAATTCAATTTGAAAATTTGACAATTCAATGTGTATTTTAGGCTTTAAGTTAATATTTTTCTGTACATATAAATATATTTGTAATTGTAGCATTACCGAGTCTGTTTTCAGTAGAAGTTGACATCAGTATAACTGATAATAATAATAATACTTGTATAGTGCTGTTTTTCTGAAAAATCACCTCAAGGGCGCTTATAGGCATCTCTCTCACAAGCGCCATAGTATTTTTTCTATGGTAAAATAAATAAATACAGTATAACCCCTATTTTACGTTTTTCAAGGGACTGAAAAAAAAAAAACTTAAATGGAGGGAAAATGTAAATCGGGGGAAATGAAAAAAACAACTTTAAAAAAAAAAAAAATTTGTTAATTTTTTTGGTTGAAAAAACAATACATATTTTATTTAAAAAACAAAAAATCATGTAGGTAAATTAGTTGAGTATTGAAAAAAAACATTTAATTTTTTTTTATTAAAAAATCATACTTTCACCTTTCAAAGGCGTCCCATAAACCCATGTTACCTCTCACGCACATTTTAACGAAACGGTAAATTATTACGTACGGCCGCTGGGATTCCTACAATCCTACAATTAAGTTCCGTAAATGGTAGAAGTATGATTCTAACTGCTTAAAAACTTGTTCTCGACTTTAAATTAGGGCAGAAATATTGTTGTGGCATTTATTTATGACAGAGTTATAAAATCTAGAGTAAAATCAGTAAAAGAAAATTCCCTTGAATCCTTCACAAGTCAATATATTTTATTATTATAAGTTGGAAAATGCGAGAGCTATTCTAATCACTGAACAGATAAACGTATAGAAGTGTGATATGAGTGTGTCCGTGTGGCCAAACTAAGGCCAATTTTTCGTACCGTTAAAATATCGAAAATCTTTCCGGAGCGGAAAATCAATTACATTGTCCTGTCTGGGATTTAGGAGAAGAAAAGTCCTATACGAATTGGCGACAACAGTTTTACTATTAACTAGCTGATGTGTGCCCGGCTTTGCTCGGGATTATTTATAAAGTTATGAAGTTGTAAATTCTTGCTTGTCGTTTGGGTGCCATAATTGATTTGCGTAATGCCTTGCGACGACTATTACTATCTCGAAACAAAGAAACACTAATTTGAAAATTTTAGTTCATTCATAACATTAATTTTTTCGAAACATCTAAATAAAAAAAATTCTTTAGTAGGTTCCTAATTGTGTTTTCCATTTTGAAAATATTCTACCCAAACAAACCGTCTTCTTTTGAATATGTAATCTATGGCTAACTAGATTGGTATATCTATGGGCTAACCTCTATACAACGTGGCGAGTTCAATGTTTTTCGTACTAATTTATAATGTTATAGCAACAGTTTTACATATTGGAATTCATTCAAACTACTCTCTAAACCTTCCCGGCACTGATAAGGACAAACTGTGCTATTTTCAGTGAAATCGATCTGAGTAATTTTAGAGAAAATCGAGGACAGACAGGCAAACACTAATTTTTATATATAGAGATTAAATTTCGCTACTATTAAATTCCATATACCGACGAGGAACACAAGACAAATTGTAACACTTTTCTGCAATACGTACACAACCAACTATCTGTCACACTTACTAACCAACAGGATGCATCATCTGGACAACAAGTTTGGAGGTATTGTTGATATAAGTGGTGACCCACTTTTCACCTTTAAATACCTGCAGTTCACTGCGCAATGCAAATTTCCTATCATGTATATTTTATAAATACCTGCAGTTCACTGCGCAATGCAAATTTCCTATCATGTATATTTTATAAATACGTGCAGTTCACTGCGCAATGCAAATTTTCTATCATGTATATTTTATAAATACCTGCAGTTCACTGCGCAATGCAAATTTCCTATCATGTATATTTTTTAAATTGACTCCGCATAAGAGGAATTGAAGGAAATATTTTCACTCAGGGCCTGTGTCATCTTTGAGGATGCCGTGTGGAAGATATGATCTCTTTATAAGAATAGGAAGTAGAGGAATTTTGGGGAAGAAAAAATTGTATGAAGGGTGGGCAGGAATCTGGGGTTCAATGTATCCAGTAGTAACAGGCGTTTTAATCCGTCCCTTTCACAACTATACTTATATTGTATATATATTGTAACCTTCACTGCAAATTTTGTGTTTTTAATGACAAGCTCCCGTTAGCCGAACTACAAAATATAGTTTATTGGGACTTTTCGCATTGCAATTTTTTTGTATTGAAAAAATATTTCATATATTATTAAAAAAATCATGTAGATTAGTTTATTTAATTTTTTTTTTCTCTAATTCTTTTTCAATTGTATATATACATTTAAAAGTTTCGTTTTGAACGCCACAAATGTGACAACTGCGCCGGCGCATTGTCATGTGCGCGTCCAATCATTACAGCCCACAGATAGCTAAAATTGAAAGTGGGTGGCCAATCACGGCACGACAGATAAACATGTGTCTTCTGCGCCGACTCATTGTCAAGCGCGCGTAAATCACACATTTTGAATATTTTCGACGTAAATTGCGGAAAAAAAACGTAAATATCGGTTAATAAATGTACTAAAATACATCGGGACTGAAATAATAATGTAATTGGCAGGAAAACGTTAAATCCGGGGACGTAAAATACGGGTTTCACTGTATGTACATATTGTGTTTATTTCAGCGAAACTGAGCCGTTTCTGCAATACTCCATCTGCCATATGTTAGCTTTACGCGATACTTATTTCCACACCGATCCCCAAATGGAAACCATATTGGGACCCATATGGAAAATTTTGCTTTACACAATTATTTTTTTCATACCTATGATTTCATACAGATTTGCAGATATAGTTGCCATAGAAGAAATAATATTTTGGGATGGTACTTAATCTTCAAAAAAATGGCAACATCTTTAACATAACCATATGAAAGTATCTGTCACAAAATATCATAAATTCACAATACAATCAGTAATAAACACAGTCTAGTCTACCTATAATCTTTTTAACAATATTTTTAATATATTCCGAAATAAACACGCAACATTTGCACACGCTTCGTAAAATAATGGTTACTTAAAACAGTGACAGCTGTCAAATATTGTGCGCCAAACTGAATGAAAATCGGTATCAAAAATAGAACAAATATTATTTCCCATACCGAATACATATCGAAAGACGATATGTATGGAATCTGTACGAAAAAAAGTATTGTGTAAAACACCCATAGGAGTAATATGAAGAGAAATAACATAACTAAAAATATATACATGTTAACGATATAAAATAGTAACACCAAAAAGAACACATGAATAAATACTCATATATTTAGCACTTGCATTACGGTGGCTTGAGGGAAACTCTCCACGCATGATGCGGGGGCGCGTTATGCCACTGGGCTACAGCCTGGACGAGAGTGTTCTCGGATTTCATCAAATTATAATTTTATGAACTCCGCACAGAAGGCCCCGAGGGAAACCTCAGGTTCTGTATAATCTTTGGTGAAGCTGTCATTTTTGAAGAGATTTATGTTTATTTTGCTGCTGAAACTGATGTCAACTTTACGTGAAACAGATTTGGTATATATATGTATTAATATAGCTTTTTAATTTTTTTATGTAAGTCTTGTACTGACTCCAGTGTTAGTTTTAATCTAGTTTCAAATTCTCCCTTTGTGAACTACATTATAATGAAAAGATTTTATATTTTAGTGAAATTTGTATGATACTCTTTATTCCTACATAATACTTTTCAATTGTTCTTTTATTATTATTCATTTATTATTACTTTATGATGTTTGTCTATGTAGACTAACTTTTTCGTAAGGCTCTAAATATTCTGAGCTTTGTTTTTACAAAAAAATGCTCAATACTTTGTCAACAATCAAAATATTTTATTAAAAATTATTCTTCCATTCGGTTTTTGAATTGAAAATTTCGGGCTCAAAATAATAATTTGTGTTCATTTTAAACTTAAATGAACTAACTGATAAACTAAAGACTTTCAGATTCTCATGTATTGACAATAAATTTATCCAAAATATTAACTCAATACATATTATGTTTTATTTTTGTTCAATTTGCTTTTGAAATATTTTTTTTTCCCGTTGTGCCATACCTCTTTACACCTTAAAAAAGAAACTTTTTATTATTGGTAGGTAGGTACCCACTATTTTAATGCTGCAACGACATTATAATAAAAGTACCTACCAAGCTGCATATTTTTATCTGAAAGATATTTTATGAATTATTTAAAAATATATATATTTTTTGCATGTAATAAACATTGTAGCTTTATACATTGCATAATAAAATAGTTAAGTACCTAATTAGAGTTTTTACCCAGCACTTAACGATTACTGCTCTTCTAGTACTTTAGGTAGGTACCTAAATTCAAAACTCTTTTAGTTACCAAATACAGTGCGTCAAAATAATCTAGAAATTTAAAAATGGAACTAAATTTTTCATTAATATGGCAACACTGATTTTAGAACAATTAAAACAAAAATATGAGATTATGTTTGACTTTCGAATCTGACATGTTGACTTGACGAGAAAAATGGAATAAATCATTTTTTCTTGTTTTTTTTTTTTAAGTTAAATGTGTGCGCTTCTTCAACATATATAGTTTTTATTTTGATTTAACATCTAATAAATGGCTTATTTTCTGGTATGTACATTTCAAAAATACAAAAAAAACTTTTCTATGCAATTATGTCCCTATAAAAATATTGCAATTTTGAATATTAAATTTCCTTAGAAGATGCAGAATCATCTCTTTTCAGGAATTACCACAAATTTTTGAACACCGTTTGATATTGATGTGAAAAATAGTCAGTTAAATCATAGTTCTTTTTATGTACTATTTTTTTTCTTTCCTTACCATCTTTGTATTGCCATTTAAATGATCGCAGTGCCCTCTTTTTTGTCTACTTTATTTTGACAAACTGTACCTACACTAATATTTCTTAGAAATACAGATCTTCATAATATATACCATAGATATTGCAACTAGAGTTGAGTCGAGCGCAGTGCTAACACAGATGCATTGCTTGTATACAGCGTGTTTCAAACTTGTTATTCGATTGCATACACTTATTGTCACTTTAAATAAAAATAAGTAGGTGTAAGAAAGACAAAGGGCTGTCCGAAGTGCACACATATACACCAATACACACAACCAAGTATGCGTTGTTTGCCTCAACTCTAATTGCACAACCTGTAACAATAATAGATTTTTAAATAATTAATTACTCAAACTAAGTAATGGAATTATTGTTTATTTACAGTAGGAATGTCCTTTTCTAAGATGTTTTTATTGTTTTCATTTTCACTTTATGTAATGTGTTTTTTTTAAAGTACCTAACTTGTTTTTCAAAACATGACTTTATTCAATAGCTTTTTATAATTATGCCGATTTTCTTTAAATAATGTTATGTCCATTTTTTGTTTGTAATTAGTTTGATGAAAAACCACTGAGTGTAAGATGTATCAATATTTTATTATAAATTAATCATAACAATATCAGTGTTAGTTAAAATACAGAAGAGTCTCGTAAATACATTTGTTTTATTTTCCCCTTACATAATATTATATTACTAGCGCAGCCCCGTGAAAAACACAAAACAAAAAAATAATTTTAACAATAATGAGAAATAAAAAAAATTATGCCACGGCTGAGAATTGAACCCCGATCAATTCCTTGGAAGGCAACAATGCTGACCATTACACCACCAACTATTATAATCTAAAAGAGCGGTTGCAAAAATTCATTATTACATCAACGGTTCCAATGAACAATGTCAGATGTAAATCGGTAACTTTAAATAAATAGGGGTTTATGCAAAATATCAAAAACAACAGTATACTTCTTTATCTCAAAAGCAATAAAAATGTAGACGTAAAACTCTTTACATGTAAAAATTAAACTTTAAACAGCTCTAATAAGAAGTTACAATTTGAATATCCGCCATTGTTCGATGCGACCGTCGATATGTACTGAAAATAAGAATTATGCAATGCAAGGCGGATCTTGTGCAAATGTTTTTTTGAAACATTACACAAAAAACCATGCACAAAAACTTTTGTTTTCATACACATTCCGTCTCCTGCTAAAATGTTTTGTTTTGGTTAAAAACAAAACATTTTGTGTAGACGACAAGAAGAGTTCAAGAATAATCTTTTGAATATACCACATATTTTTATAGGTTGGAGTAAAATATGAATGATTTTTTAATTGTTTGAATAAAAAAACAATATAAATATCAATGAATGTGTTTATCACAATGTGGCCTTTAAAAATTTATGAATATGTGGGCTGTAATGCTATTAGAAATAGACAAAATAAGAGAAAACCACAGTTATTATTATGAATTATTATTACTGATACATAACCAAACTTCTTATAATAATATATTATAATCTCGCTTAGTACACATAACCTAAAAATCCTGTCTGATTTATGCTGCGACTGATGAAGTATTGGGTGCATAGATAGACACGCACCATGCAGTGGTTATCAAAAAATGAAACGAGCCTTTCCTTCCCTTCCCCTCTACCCACGCTGGGAATGTTTTCCATCAGCGACGGAAATCAAAAACATTGTGTATGTACACACAATGTGTTCGGTTTTGACGGTTTCCGTGGTTAAGTGGTTACGATCTTTGGCCATGAATCCAAAGGTCGCGGGTTCAAATCCTGGCATACGCAAGTAAAATTTATTTGGTTAAATTGTGTTATTTCACAATTTATTCAATTAATATAATATTTAGTACATTTTCGAGACGTTCCAGAGCAGTAGATACTGTCAGTATCACCCAGGTGAAAAATCATAGAGGTTCTTGTCGAGCGGGCGATCTTATTACTTTCAATTTTCGTAGGGTATTTAACGTCGTCTGCCGACGTTTGGAATATTGGGACTCACAGAGCTACCATGTTGTGCGCATGTCCGATGAACCAGTACTCCCATCTCTCTCGCATCGCCGTCTCGCTCAAACGTTTTTATTCAGTCATTCCGAAATCCGTCACCGATGCACATTCATTGATGATAATCAGCCATCACAATTTTGCTTTAAAATCTCTCATTCTATTTCTGAAAGTTTCTAAAATGTTACTTTTTGACCGCATGATATACAGGTGACTGTGAAGGTCAGAATTTAAAATATTAAATATATATTCATCTAGCCATAGCCATATATATATATATATCTGCCAGGTTAAAAATGTGCAGTGCTCTCGGAATCAGGCATTCTTACAGCACCCGGTTACCCTAGCAAGATAATTGCATGGAAATGTATTTTGAAATATTTGTATCAAAGAGGAAAATTATTCAATATTACCAAAAAAAAAATTTTTTTTAATTATGTGGAATATAAAATAAAATGTGTTATACCATTTTTCCTGTACATTATCATTTCGTCATATTCAGAAGTAAAACATAACCTCACATTAGAATGTACTATACATAAACAAATTTATTCATTGAAGAAATAAAAACAAACCTCAAATGAAACATCAAACAGAAAAAGACACAGAAAATAAAAAGGTATCAGTCGCACCTGGGAATCGAACCCAGGAACTGTGTCTGAAGTCCAAAATTCGATTTTTGTTAGCATTGGTGAAATCTAGTGTCAAACCTCGAATCTTTCTTTTATTTTATTGATACAAAGACAGTTTGCATAGCTCCCGTGAGCACTCAGGCCATAGGCTCATTGTGCTATCTCTCATTTTACCATATTCCTTTGACAGTACATGTATATATTGTATACCGTATATTGTATACAGTGACCAGGCCCCTTTGATAAAATTCACCAGGGTTGTCATTGGATATTCGGCTATGTCTATTGGTTCCACAATATGTCTTCCTAGGTAGCTGAGCCTTCTTCCCACCGAGGCGGGATATTCGGGTTCGATTCCCAGATGCGACTGATACCTTTATATTCTGTGTCTTTTTCTGTTTGATGTTTCATTTGAGATTTAATATTATCTTCATCATTGATTAAATATTACAATGAGGTTTATAAGCATCGATAAGTTATTCTAATAATCTGAATATACATAAATTTGTTCTAAAATCGGTAAAATTCAGACTTGCCATAGTAATGAAAAATTTTAGTTAACAAATTTTATTTTGTCAGATGTACGGTAGCAATTATACACGTATTATAAACATATTAATAGGTTATATGGAATTGTTACTAGTTGTATTTTTGAAGCTTTGCAAACTGTTCATAGGCATTCCCACATCTGTTAAATAAAATTGTGCTAAAATGATCAAATAAGTAGTGGCTGCTCCCATCATCTGAAAAAAAATGCACAATTTTTTTATTTTTTTATGATGTAATTTCATATTATAAGGCTGATCACAAAGTTACTTACGGTAAATATCAATTTGTTGTTAACACTCATGTATCCACAGGCGGTATAAGTGGGTTTCCTGTGTAATAGAATTAAATAGAACTGATTGATCTGGAAGAAGAAATACAGGTTTTTTCTTTAAATGAGATTGGCGACAGTTTATATGCTAAAATGAGGTTTAGAAGTAATGTAACTATTTTATTTGGGTATAGAAAAAATTATGTTATTAAGTCCAAAGTACGATTTTTGTTACCATTGGTGAAATCTAGTGTCAAACCTCGAAACAAGCATTTATTTTAATTTTATTGTTACGGAAACGGTTTACATAATTCCCGTGAGCACTCAGGCCATATCTCCCATTTTACTTTCTTCCTTTGACAGTAACCCGGTCCCTCTGATAAAGTTCTCTGGGGTTGTCATTGGATATTCGGCTATGTCGCTTGGTTCCACAATATGTCTTCCCGAGTAGCTGAGCCTTCTTCTCCTATTAAGGCGGGAGATTGGCACCATAAGTGAATTGGAGTTTCTTCATCCTCTTCACATTTCCTGCATCTATTGGTGTTTTCCACTCCCAACAGCTGCATGTGATTTTTGACTCCGTACCGTCGTTTAAGACAAACATTACTCATAACTTAATCAATGCGCAATCACAACTCTCCACTACATAGCACATTTCAGACACATAGGTACACACACACACACACACACACACAGACACACACACAGACACACAAACACACACACACATTCAAACGCACACACACACACACACATACACATACACATACATTTATATACTATACACATTTTTCATATACCGTTATATTTTTATCTTAAATCGTTCCCTAAAAAGTTAGTCATGCTAGGGAACGATTTGATGGGTTAGTCCCTGTGGTAAAATGTATATAATCACTCATCAGATATTTCATAGAAACATGTCACTGGTACCAGTCTTTGTAATAATATTCTAAAACCTTGTAAATTGTACACCACTCATTTTATACAAGTACTGTTTGTTTCTAAAACAATAAAATGTGTCTCCTGAGTGTCCCGTTAGTAGTCCTACCAGTTCCCTAAGTGATCTATCTTAGTAAAAAAGATTTTCTGTTTAAGCATATCTATCTTCCGTTTTAGCATATGTATCAATGGGCACAAAGAAATATGCTAAAATGGTGAAAATCTTTGTTACTAAGGGCTGGTATTTCAGTTGCTTTTAAAGCTCGGCTTGAGAGATGTTTATGTTCGTCAAGTTACTCTCTGGTAGGAACCCTGACAAGATAAGCCAACTGATAAAATTCCTGAGTATACTGAAAAAACATATTTTTGGACTTGGACCACTTTATAACTGCATCCCTCAAATACGACATAATAAATTAAATGTTAAGATTTCTTTGCTGGCAACGTCCGTTTATTGTCATATAAGTTGATACAAATACATATACTTTACCTGCCTCACTAGACGATGTCTGTTCTGAGACGGGTAACAATAAAAAATTTAAAAATAGTCATTATTACGTAGAAAAAATACATAAGGGAAATACATAAAATAATAACACAAAAAAACATATAAAATAAAAAAAGATAACAATACATAAAAGTATCTAAATAAAAAAAATTAAAAGTACATAAAATAACTGGATTAGATATTTTTTTAAAATATATACAATATTTAAAAGTCCATTATACAATATTATACCGGACGGGTCTTGTGGGACTCTCGCGTTCCTCTCACCACGAAGCGCTACTGTGAAATGCTTAACAAATACCCCCCCCGCTCAGTATTTACGATGCCCTACCAGACGTTACCCCAGTCCTCTGACAGTTAGGTTAGGTTACCAGCCAGTTAGGTTAGGTTAGGTTAGGTTGTTGTGTTTGTTGTTACTACCCCCACTACTACTACATTATATATATATATTTTTATATTTCCACCTCCTCACCAAACATCACGTACCCAACAACCTGCCCCTTAGGTTGGGAAGCCGGTTTTTTTCAAACGACCACGTGACTTTTAGCGGTTGACGCAATGCGGCGCGTTAACGACGCAATCAGTATGCCGCGAGGTGTTCGACGGGTCGGACGCGCTGTTAAAAGTGGAGTCATAGAATTATTATTACTTTTACAGGAGCCGAGAGGTCGCTCATAAGTAACCATTTAATTTCCATCTCTTCACCAAACATCACGTACCGACCAACCAGCCAGTTAGGTTAGGTTAGGTTAGGTTAGGTTACCCCAGTCCTCATTTCCCCTCGCCTGCTAAGGCTCTCAGTGTTTTTGATTGGTCGGCGCTCGGACCAATCCGAGCTCCTCGGATTTTTTATCGACGCTAAGAACTCAGCATAACTGTTTCGTACAACATTTAGGTTGAATTTAACGAAGTTCGGTCGATAAAATAAAATAATAAATATCGCAGGAAGATAGGCCGGACTCCACGTAGTAGTAAAAACTAATAATTTTAAATATATGTTTAGATGTAAGAATTATATGTAAGAATTCGACCCCATATTCTTTCTTGTTTTCATAATAACTAAATAAATAAATATGATAGAGAATGGCAGTTTGGGTTGAGATGAAGAATACAAGACGGCCAATATAATGTAAAATGTATCTATTTTTTTATCATTACACAGCGCACGCTACGCGCTCATAAAACCCCCGCCTCAGGCGAATTCGGGACGCGCTACATATTACGCCCGGCTTAGCACCCGGGAGTATAAATACAATCACACGGCCTGTTCCAAGGCAGTCTCATTTCTTCGCTCAAACCCAACGCTATCTCTTCAACTGGAACCTACATCTGCCTTTGAGTTCTCACCCTTGGATACCTGACCACAGCAGAATTTACAAAAGTCGAGATTGTTTCCCCTTTGCAAGGAACAATATTTGGAAATCCAGAACGAGCCCGACACCCTAGACATCACGGATACGATAACGACTTGACCAGCACCCTATTTTTATAGTCTATGGACCGGACCCTGAAGTGTTTGGAACAAATATGTAAAATCTATGTTTTTAATTTTTTTAAATTGATTGGAGAGTTTGCAAGTAACTTGGTGTGCAATTCTTTTTTTTATTTTTTATTATCCACGTGTTAAAGTTTTTATATTAGTATTTTGGTTGTTTTGAGTTATGTGTTGAGAGGTTTCTTTTAGGAAGATGTTGAATATGAGAGGTGCGAGGTAGGATTCGTTTCTTTTGGCTAAATTGGATTTAATGTTGGGTATATGAAGTGAAGCTAGCAGTCTACAATGGAGTGATGATACCAACCTCGATGTAGTGAGCCATGGAACTGGCAGGGGAAGGATGAATGAGATGGATGATGAGCATGTAGTGAATTAACGAAGAAAGAAGAGTCGGATATATACGGGAAATAGACAGTTTACATTTTATCATTTTATTCAAGCATTGAGTAGTAGGCATACCTAAAATAAAACCAATTATGGATTTCCTTCTCGTGACTTTATCTAATAAGACAAGATATAAAAGTAAATAATAAACTTCTAACCAAATTATGTAAAACAAAAATTCGCCAAAATGAATTTTTTGATTTAAATACCTTTGTAACTTTTTTCCACTTCTTTATTTTCGACCAAACCGATTTCACCCTATCACGGGCATCGTCGGACTGGCACAATGAATACTAAAGACCCATAGATTCAGTAAATAAACACAATGTAATCCGTCTTACAGAGGGTAATAAACCAATCCAATAGTAGTTTTTAAAAACATAAGAGTAAACAGTACCGACAACAATAAAATAAACTTCAAGTCATAAATAAAAACAATATTAGATAGCAGGGGAACTCACTTCCGACACTGATACTACATATACCATAGATTTAGTATTCATTGTGCCAGTCTGACGATGTCCGTGATAGGGTGAAACCGGTCCGGTTGAAAATAAATAAATGGAAAAAAGTTACAAAGGTTTTAAAATAAAAAAAAAAATCATTTTAATATGGAATTCCACCATGAATTGACAGTTTCAAAATTAGAAATATCAAAGATTCACTCATGGCAAGAATATAATATGGGTTTCTTGTTTAGTTGGTAATTGAAGAAGTCCATAAATATTAAGACAAGATATATGACATAATAATTAGACATAATTAAAAAATAAAATAAAAAATTCCCAAAAGAATTATAAAAAACAATGACAAAAAATATGTATTAAATAACTACAACATGACTAGTCAGGAAAACATTATTTTATGGAGTTATTATTCAGGTGGTAATTGAAGATGTCCGTACAAGATATCATGTTATAATTATAATAATAAGATATAAAATAAATTTAATTCCTAACAAAATAACAAATAACAATAAAAAATCATTTATATAAACAATAATTATTAGCCTGAAACACTCATCCAAATTGAAAAAACCTTCCGAAAAAAGATAAATGTCGCCGACAGGACTCGAACCTGCACCCTTCTGATATCCGATGCTCTACCGTTGAGCTACGTCGGCTTATCGCAAACCCGCCAAGTTAATCAATATATAGTAGTGTTTCATTCAATAATTACTGTTTTTTATTATATTTCACCTGTAAACAACCAACTTTATTAGTATGAGGAAGGCTTGTAACGGCTAAATCCCTCAATAGGTGGGCGTCGAGACAAATTGTAGACATAAATAAAAAATCACTTGTAATAAGTCAGGAAAACATTATTTTATGGAGTTATTATTCAGGTGGTAATTGAAGATGTCCATACAAGATATCATGTTATAATTATAATAATAAGATATAAAATAAATTTAATTCAGGTGAGGTGGTCACGACACATATAATACTCCATTCACGGTGTCACTTCTTCAAACTTACCTTACACTCCACATTATAAAACACTATACAAAGCACCTTTGTTATACTTAAAAAAAAACATATTATCCATATTGTATAATATATAGATATAAATAAATAAACATATAAATAATAAAATAAATAAATTTCATACAATACGTCATGTTTAAATATTAGTACAATATATATGATACATAATTATATTATTGTATGGTTTACATTACCTACCCCACTAGGTGAAACCTGTTCTGAGGTAGGTGACTGAATGTACAAAAAAAGTGTGATATTATGACAGATTAGGCATTGTTAAATTAAAATAGTTAAAATGAATAGTAATGCTAGAATATTCAAATAATAATGAAAGGGGAATTTCGAATACATCATTATACAAGAGATGAAAAAATTAAATAAAGAAGATGTGTAAAAGAAGTGTTAAAAGAAGAAATTATTAACATTTGTTTTTACAATACTTGTGTATCGACGGTAACAAATATGACAGTCTCCTTGGTTGTATAGCTCCTCGATATTTGCTGTATTTACGCTATTTTGCTGTTTCTTACATTGTCGATTTAACAAATATGATGGTTTCCTTGATTGCGTATTTACATGAAAGCTGCGGGTATCATTAAAAATAAATAAATTTTAGGTGTAACTATTATATTAAGTCTATCCTCACTGTAACTAACCTGTACTGCTGTTTTATTTATATGTATATTTTTATTTCTCAATTTATTTAATACTTGCCGATATATTGATATTTTTGGTATTTTTATACTATTTACTAACTAACCATCACGCCATTTCTCCGCATGGGTAGGCAGAGAGGACGGACCGCCAAACAACTCGATCTTGGCATACACTTTTTGCTTCATTCGCATTCATACAACGCCTCATACATTCTCTTCTGTTATTCCGACTTCTGCCATGGCCCGACTCAAGTATTTGATTCACTTGATAGTTCCATGTCTTCCTCGGGCGTCCCCGGCTTCTTCTTCCATTCACATTCGCGTCATACATTCTTCTTACACTCCTTTCTTCGTTCATTCGCTCTACATGCCCGAACCATCTAAGCATCCCTTTCTTAATTTTACTCATTACACTTTCATCAGTCTTGCATTCTTTACGAATCTCAATATTTTTCACACGATAATACATGGTTTTACCACACATTCGTCTCAGAGATCTCATTTCTACGGCATTCAGTTTACTTTCGTCCTTCCTCTGCCAATTCCATGCCTCACTACCATACATCAGGGTTGGTATCAGCACTCCATTGTGGACTGTTAACTTCGCTTCTTTGGACAACTTTTTATTAGCGCCAACCGCGTTCAGTCCTCCGTTAATGGAGTTTCCGGCATTCACCCTTCTTTCAATATCAGTCTTTCCATCTCTCGTAAACATACTTCCCAAATATACAAACTCATCGACCTGCTCCAAGTATTCGTCATTCACAACTATATTGCACACTGTTTTCGTACTCTTTCTTTCAAACACCATGACTTTAGACTTACTTAAATTCATCATTAGCTCATTCTTCATACATACTTCATTCATCCTATATACGAGGGACTGTAAATCTTCCATACTGTTGGCAATCAGCACTGCATCATCAGCATACAACAGGCAACATACTTTCAGATTACTCATTTTCGCGCCCAAGCCCACCTCTTTCAATTCTTGCATACAATTATCCATGTATAGATTGAATAACCACGGCGACATTACACAGCCTTGCTTAACACCTTTTGTGATGTCAAACCACTTCGTAAAATCACCGTTTACCCTAACACATGCAACGCTTTCCTCGTACAGAGACGCGATTGTATGAGATTCGTACTCACTCCATACTTGGATAATACCTTCCATAATTTTTTCCTCTCAACTCGGTCGTACGAGTATGCTTTTTGTAGATCTCCAAAGGCACAAAAAAGTTTCTGGTTTTTTGCCAGAAACCTCACTGTGAGCTTACGATCCATACACCCCCTTCCGCTCATAAATGCCCCTTGCACATCCCATATTTTATATTTTGTTTTCGTTTGTACCCATTCAATCAATATCCTACCATACAGCTTTCGAACTGAACTTAGCAGGCTAATAGCCCTGTGATTTCCACATTCCATACGTGACCCTTTACCTTTGTATAGAGGCATGATCACAACCCTCCTCCAATCTAATGGCGTGTAACCCTCCTCTAAACACTGGTTAAAAAGTTTGCATAACCATGTGAGAATTATACGGTTATCTCCTTTAAAGTATTCAGCAGCAATATTGTCGAAACCAACAGCCTTACCATTCTTCATACATTTATTCGATCTTTTTATTTCATCCATTCTGATTTTGGGACCATTCACGCCATCGCCATTCATACCTGATTCGCCACTGGGATCACTATCAGTCGGGTTGCTTTCAAAAACCTCTTCAAAGTGTTTCATCCATCTCACTTTTATTTCTTTCTCATTCGTTAACATTTTTCCTTCTTTCGATTTTATCACTTTCATACATCCGCTTTCTTGACCATTTCGGGACTTTTTGACCTCCTTCCAAAATAGTTTACTATTTTCTTGGAAGTGTTTTGTCATTTTGATTCCTTCTTCCCTTTCCAGACGTTTCTTTCGTTCTTCCACTCCAACACTTACTCTTTTCTTACATCCCTTGTATACTTCTTTAGCTTGATTCCGCTCTTCACTAGGAGCACTGCCAGTCGCTATCAGACATAACCACGCTTTCTTCTTCTTTGAGACCAGGGCTTTAATTTCATCATCCCACCATGCATCGCCTTTCTTCCTACCTTGCGTACTTATTCCACATACCTCTCCAGCAGATTCACAAAGTATTTATATTTGTGTAAAATTAATGTTTTTTAAATGTTGATATTTTGATAATATTGATTTTTTGTACAATGTTGGTATTTGTATAATATTGATATTTTTATAATATTAATATTTTTATAATATTGGTATTTTTATAATGCTGATATTTAAAATATTGATATTTTTATAATATTATTTAAAGCGGTGTTATAAAATTGGACTCTAGTATCTCAATAACAAAACTGTAATGCTGTTTCCATTATTTTTTTTTCTTTTTAAAATTTTTTACAACTTATGTTCATTGATCACAACATGCATGCGACTCTATATCCTAATTTTGCCCTACATTTGTATGATGATTTTTATTTATTCTTGCATTATATAATATTGTTGAAATAAACTCCTGCTGACAAGCTACTTGCAGTGGCTTAGCGGGCATAAGTTCACACTGTATATAATTAATATTAAACAAAAAAACATTGATCCAATTTGAATAGGACACAAGAGCGTGTGGAGCGTGCAGGAGGATATGACCTGAATGGTAGAAGAAGTCGGGGATGCCCGAGGAAGACTCGACAAGATCAAGTGAACCAAATACTTGAGTTGGGCCATGGCAAGAGTCCAAATAACAGAACGGTATGTATGAGACGATGTATGAATGTGGGTGAAGCAAAGAGTGTGTGCCAATACCGAGTTGTTTGGCGGTCCATCCTCTTTGCCTACCCTTGCGGGGAAATGGCGTGTTGGTAAGTTAGATAATATGACGTATAATTTAAAAAAAAGTTTCTTGTTAAATATAAAAGAGGGCCAACTTATGACCCTTGCGGTATTCCTTGATCAATTTTTTATAGCATTTTTAAAAACTTACTTTTTGGTTGAGTTTTTTTTGCCATAAAACAGTAGTTGATATAAGAAAAGTATTTACCTTTGTTTGGATTTTTTCATCAGTTTCATCAATTGTTAATTTTCCAATCAATGTAGCACACTCGGAAGCCTGAAAAATTAAAAGTTAATATTAAATAGAGAGTGAACCATACAAAACCCTTGAATACCGACAGATGAAAATAGTTTATATGCAAAGAACACCATACATATGGCCATGTAACTGGAATAGTGTTTTAATTATACATAATATATATAGCATAATCGTACACTCACTTCATTTTCGCAATTATCACAAGCCTTGGTCAAAGTGGACATGTTGATTGCATGTATTACAAATGTGTGAACACAATATCCCAAAAAGAATATTTTTCTTGAAGAGAAATCTTCTTTACAGACCATCGTACTCAAGATATTCATAAACAGAAACGTATTTATAACCATAAATATAAAAGCCATCGAAACTATAATCAAAATTTGGGAACCAAAATCGTCGCTCATCTCTTTAGATAGGTCGCAAACCTTGCAATAAATCTTGATGATGCTTGTCAATCTTTTCGACATCATCTTGTTCCTTATGTTTAAGTTTGCTTGATTTGTTTTTGTTTCGTACTTTAGCTTCGGTGTAATTTCTTGCATCTTCTGCAGCATCTTCGTAAGTTCTTTGTTTATTTCTTTTAGATTTTGCATGGACATCGTCACAATTCTCACGAACATCATTGAGATTACTGTTGCGAAGTAAGTTGGGAGGCCCGTTGTAACCACCAAGGCGTAAGAAGAGTAAGGCTTCTTTCCCCAATGCGCAAAGTAAAACACACTCAGAGAAGAATGGACCGCGTGGATGATTTGAAACAGACACCCGACAAATATGTGAAAGATCTTCAGATCAGTGTAGTTCTTGGTCACACCTATTACAGCAAGATCTTTATCTATGTCGAATAAAGCTTCTACCTTCTTCCTATAGTTGTCTTTCTGCTTAAAGATTGTAATAAAAAGACATAGCATGAACATCACCTCGATGTATATTCTTAGGTGTTCGCTGAATCTTATAAACGGTACGTCGTTGAACAATTCCACAACAGTATCACCGCTGGAGACGGCGAAAACTATGCAGACCACGTATAAGAGACGCACCATGAAGGAAAGAAATAATGCATAAGGGGTAGAAATAAAACTCCTTATGTTCCCTTTATCTGATACAACACGATACGGAGATATCCCCGCGAACATTGTAAGGAAAATCAAAGGACTCAAGGCGTCCAGTGCACTCTTAGCGACAACATGTTTTCTTATGAAATTCATTATTTTATCCTCCGAATAAACTATTATATAATAAAGTTTTATATTTTCAGTATTGCACGAATTGGAATACTGTTTTCGTGTTACACTTTTGAGAGATGCTCTCTTCTGATAGGAACTGAAAAAATACAATCAATTAATCATTCCGTTTGATAGATATTCAGGGCTGGTTTCACTTTTTCAACAAAAAAGATTTCGGCAAATTTAGTTTTAATTTCAAATATTCAGGTTTACATAGTTAAAAAAATTCCATGTATCATCCGAAAATGGATACGAATTATGCAACTTCAGATGAATTTATAAGTTGACTGTAAATAATGATTAACTGCAATGACGTTTTATGGAATTGGATGAAAGTGACTAGAGAATCCAAACAAGAAATAATAAAACCACATTTTTTTTGTATTATTTTGTTCGCTTAGATGTACTACTAGAATACAAATTTTGCTTTGAGAATAGATTTGAAATAATGCATATTTGCTATAATTTTATCGTGCTTAAACAAGCACCGTAAAATTCTGCACTAATTTGTGCAGTTTTCAAATGATTTTCGTCACTTTTAACACTTAACTTTTACAAAGCAATTCATCGCCCTCGACACAAACGGGCGTATCTCATATTTAGCAACTTTCCAGGAGACCCAAAAAAAAACTGCGCTTTTGCCGGATTTTTAAATTTTTTAGCACATGCTAAATTCGCCAAAAAAAAAAACAGTAATTTGGCTCTCTTGGAAAGACGTAAAATATGAAATACGCCTATTTGTGTTGTAGGCCATGAATTACTTCATGTTGTTTACTTTTCAAAACGGTAGGATAACTAAAACCACCTGTAATTTTAGTGTTATTTTTAAATATCAATCAATATCCATAAGAATTCCGACTGCTCCCGACTGTCCAGAGCTAGCTGGATTATGGCACCCGTGAGGCTGAAGAGAGTGGGGGAGATAAGGAGATGGTTATGCTGAAGGTTGGGAAGTACCTTGCGCTATTCATTTCGATTCCGAATAGTGGTCGTTTACCAGGGCGATATTGAGAGTATCTACGACTCTGGAACGTGCCGCAAGTATACAATATATTATTTTATACGAATTAAATTCAGATGGTAAACATGCTCGACTTTTCGCGATTTTTATAGTTTTACTAAAAAAACATTTAAACCTTGTTCGATAATATTAATTTTTACTTCAAATTGTGAATAAATATTTGGTACAAGATTGGGCTAAAGGAAATTAGCCTCAACGAATTATTTATGACGTAATAATTTATTTTGCAAACACTGGGTCAGGACGGACCCACCACCGGAGTCGAGGAGTTAAACGTGAAATAATATTTGTTTTTTCAATAAAATTTATTTGCGTACGCCGGGATTCGAACCCGCGACCCCTGGATTCGTAGCCGAGGATCTTAGCCGATCGATCACGGAGATTGAATATAATGTTTTAATTGTCTTGAACCCGAGACTTCAGGGCTAAGAACTTGTACTCTTTCTGATAGTAGTTATATACCCTTATAGTTGCATAAATACTCGTATGATCATGTTTTTCCACCCTCTCGAAATATTCTTTTCATTTCCAATATCAACGTTTTTAAGAAAAAAATATAATAAACGTTTCTTAAAAACCAATGCATAGAATAGAGACAACCCCGCATCAAATTGAAAACGTAATTACCAAAATTAAATTGTTTTATCGTAACAACAGAGAGCATGGGGAGGGGAGGGGAGGGGAGGGGTATCACATTACAAATTGATATTAAAACGTCTATAAAGGTATCCAAGATCGAATTTACATATGTACCTACCTGTGGTGGTAGGTGACTTTTAATAGAAGGGATGCTGGACAATAAGTATATTCCTGCTATCAAATTTAATACACAAATCTATAAACTAGCACATGAACAAGATACAATTAATGACAAAAATAGTACGCCCCGCAACATCAATTACAGATTTAAAATTTCTTAAATGTCGTATAAACGAAAAATAAACAAACAAAAAATCCATGACCCTTTTTCCGCAAATGGCCGAGTGACAAAACTTTTTCGCATTAATGATTCAATTATACAACCACACAAAACGGACCTCCAGTGAAAAATATAATGGCTTTAAAAATAAACATTCATATAGATCAGCAATAGCTGATTCTGAATACATAACTAATGTAGAATTTGTACATCGTCATTTAAAAGTGAATAAAAAATCATTTCATTAAAACACATTTTTATTTTGGTACCGTTGCATTTGGAACATCTGACATCACGTACGCTTTCTGTTTGGATTAGAACGATCTTTTTTATTTTTCTATTTTGTTTTGTATTTTTAATATATGTGTTTTTTTAGTTTTGGCGAAATTTTAACTTAATTTGGGTGACTTTAAGCTCCATAATAGCTGTTCAATATAAAAAAAAACTATTATTAATGAAAGAGATTGGAGTGTTCATGAGCAAACTAATTATCAATCAGGATATTATGATAATGTTGATGCTCAATACTATTATTATTCTTACAGTTAAAGTTTCTAAAAAGGTACACAATTTTATTACTCATGTTTAGTTACGGTTTACCATGAATATAATATAAAATTAAGTATGGTAAAACTCATCCTTGTTTTAACATTTGACATTCTAACCTTAAAACTGATTAAAACCGACCGGAAACTTTGAGAATATTTTAACTATGAAAACTTACTTTAGAAATAAAAACTAAATACACTGGTATTTAAAATCTAGTTCCTTATTCATTATTTTCGTTTACAGCATTAGAACTCGCCAGTGAAGTATCCATGTTATTTTCAGAATTATTAAAAAAAATGTATTAAATAGTTAATAGAAAGATATTCAATATAACTAGGCTTTAGTTATTCAAGCAAAACTGTCAAAAATACGTTTCCGTTAGCGATTAATAATTGTATTATAGTCCCGTTGCTCAGAGCTCCTTTGTAATATCTTTCTGTTACAATATACAGACTGATTCTGTAACGGGAGGTTACGATGGAGCTGTCAGCGGTATGTCTATTCGAGATTTTAATTGATTAATTACTTGCAACTAGTGATGGAAAAATCGAGATGACTATTTCGAAATAATAAAAGGTCATTCTAATTAATCGGTTATCGAATTTTTCGACAGGTTTAAATACCGATTGACCTGATTGTTGTCAGTCAATGTCTGGCTCAGTTGACAGGTCTTAGCCAAAGGTCACCAAGCGTTGACACAGAAGATAAAAGCTTCTACAAACATACTAAAAAAAAAGAACCCCAACTCACGAGGAGCGACATGTACAAAATAAACCTACCGAAAAACCAAGAGAAGATTTTTTATTTCGTTCTGAATTTTGCTGGTTGAAGACTGTCCAGATAATAGCCATCCTTCCATAAGAAAGGGCACCATAGAAGAAGAAGAAGATACACAATGCAAAGATATATAATACAAAGACATATAATACATAGATACGTAATACAAAGATACATCATACAAATATATATATAATACAGAGATAGATAAAACAAATATACATTATATAAAGATACATAATATAAAGATACGTATTACAAAGATACATAATACAAAGACACATAATGCAAATATACATAATATAAAGTTACATAATTCAAAGAAACATGATACAAAGGTACATAATACAAAGATACATAATAAAAAGATACCTATTACAAAGGAGATACAAAAGAGATGAATGCAAGAAAAATAGAGAGATATAAGAAAATAGCATAAGATGATACAAGAAAGCAGAAGAGAATAAAATAATGTAACAGAAGACAGCACAAGATATTTCTAAATATAAATATTATGAAATATAAAGATTATTCTCACCACGACATGTATTAGAAGGTAACTCATGAACTGTTAAGTGGTTGTTTTGTAGGCAGGTAAGAAGATGTTTAAAAACCTCCAAACAGTGGGGTAACGACAACTTCCCAGCCCCCGAATAATTTTTTTAACCGGGTTCCACTAATTAGTCTCCAGCAACATAGATGGATAAATTTTTTTTTGACAGAACTGTTTGTTTGGAGAGTGTAGTAAGTTTTGTTTATATGCGGAGAGGGGTAATGATCGGGGTTGATGGATGTTGGCATAAAGTCAAACAGGCCAACAGAATGTTAAGCCACATGCGAATATAAATTTGTTAATACAGTCAAACTTGGTTATAACGGGCACGAGGGGACCGACTAAGTCTGCTCCTTATACCCGTTACTCGTAATATCAGAATTAATTTTTTTTTAAACTTATGTATCCACCCTACTTAATAATACAAAAGAATACAGAGTAGAAATACAAAATGGATATAAAAATGGAACAAGATTGCAAAGTCCAATTTTCGAATGACTTAGGTAGATTTTTTATGACAATTTCACATAATGCCCGATGGATAAAAATGTTTCACAGTGCCAATTTTACACAGGTAGTGCCATAACAATATTAATCTGTTCCTAACGGAATTTAAGAAAATTCCTGTCGGCTACTGCCTCCCCCCCCCCGGCGCGCTATACCGCTACCTTTATCTGTTATTACTTACTTCGAAAATTATTATTTTTCAGTCCTAACGATCTATGTACGTATGTATTTAGAAATTGTATTGACTAAATTATTTGTACGGGATATCAGTGAAACAATCAAAGATTGTATGAAAATAAGCCTGATCCAAAATATCATTGGGTTCATTATAACTCGCAATTACCGTAATCGTTTGTGTCAGACATGCGGCACACATGCGAACTGTAGAGGGCAGCTGAAACGGATCAATATTTTAGACTTTTGAATTTGCACAATGTACACTTATGTGCAAAGTCCTTTTGCACAAATTAGAAACTCCGGCGAATGATCTGCGGGCCATATTGATTATATATTTATATTAAGATATATATTTATATTAAAATATAAATATTTAATATTTACCATATTTATCTCCGCATTGGCCACGAACAACCGTGGTCAATGCGGGGGTCTGAGTACAGTGGGTGGTGGTAGTCCGGGGGGGTCCAGGGTCAGCGGTGGTCAGAAATGATGGAGAAGGCAAGTCGGTAGAGGCAGAGCGGGGCGGGGCAGTTGAGGTAGAGAAGTGTTGCCCATGCAAGAGTTGCTGGCTGAATGACAAATAGCCGTTTTTACCCAGCCAGGCGCTAACTCGAGCGCTCTGGTTGGGATTTTGCAGCGCTATTGGCATATTTCCATGCCGGTAGCACCGCGAAAGTTTATCCGACAACACCTACCTCCCTCGCACCACGTTGCCTCGCTACTGCGTTTATTTTGTCATTTCTTAACTACTAGCAGGGACACTTTCCGCCACCTGCATAATATATTTAAAAATTTTGAACAAAATAAAATGACAGGGTAACTTTTGGCTAGCTTTTTTTCAGGGTGTCTTTTGGCTAGCGGAGGCAGGCCAGTTGCGAACATCAAACATTTATTTTCCGCTTGGTTTTGGATTTTTAACCCTTACGCAAGAGAACCCACGGTTTCCCTTAGCAAATGTCATGTTTGAACATGCTGCCAATACGAACATTCAAGATCCCCGGGTGCCTTGCCACTCTACCTGTAGATTCGCTACGCCATTGTTTGTACGATAAACTATCCACTAACCACGGGGAAATCTAAAACTGAAGCCAGTCAACAAGAAAGGGTGATATTTCAACATTTTTACAGCTCTGTAGCAGTGTGTAAATTTGCTATTTTCATGTTATTTATTCTCTCTTGTTCGTTGCAGAGTTATTACCATATTGTGGCAAATATTGTGACAAATATTGAATCTCCCCATCCTTTCCTTCCGCTCTCCCTTCAGCTTGGCAGCATACCACAATAAGGAGATCTGGTCCATTAAAAAACAATATTAATGTTGACCTTATAACTAAAATATCAAGAAATATATTTTTTTAAGTTCGTTTTTACAGTTAAAATACCTTTCAAAGTTGGATTTTTGTAAACCCACCGATGACCGCGTGACGTCACACAAGCGTCATACGGTCACACAGATTGAATTTACACAGAAATAATTTAGGCGCGAACAACCGCGTGACGGCGTTCCAATGGTACCAATGAAACAGGCGTTTTAATGAGATGGTTTTTAATTCAATTTTAAATAAAGATTTATAAATTCTAAATAATAATAAACGTAATAGAACATATATTCGTTTATTCAGAATCTGCGTTAGTTGATCCATATGAATACATACTTTTTGAGCCATAATATTTTTCACCAGAGTTCCTTGTTTGGGGTACCATAATACCATTGGCTTCGGACAGTTAGGAACAGTTGGGACTCTTGCGATTCTTTGGGTCTTGATTTACGTTTTTAAAATACCCGAATATTGTGGGGTTAAGGAAGTGGGGAAGGAAAGGCGATGAGGAAGAGCAAGATTTGGAAGTACTTGACTATACAACAGGGACGTGTAATCCATAGATGCTGTAAACTTGTTCATAACCCAAGAAAATAAAGTATGAAAATACACTCCCATAAGTTTTTAATAAAATGATATATTAATTATGCATTAAATAATACCTTTTATGATTAATTTAAGAAAAAAATTATTTTTTTGGGGCCTTTTCCAGTTTCACTGTCTTTGCACCCACTGGTGTTTAGATTTGATAACAAAACACGGTTATAGCCATTTCAATCATGACCGACATAAGTCCCAACTGGCTGGAGCTAGTAAGGCTATGGCATCCCCAATCTGTGGTATTTTGAGGAGGAGATGGAGAAGTAAGGAAGGAAGGTTGGAAAGTACCTGGCTAGCCAGATCTAGTTAATAGATACGGCTATAGCCACTTTAAGTAAGAATTCGGTATTCCCGTAGTGAGTGTATCAATGACATCCATAATCTGGTGTATCTAGAAGGTATGGAGAAGAAGAAGAGCGAGGTTGAGAAATCGTTGTTTAGTCAAATCTAGCCACTAAATACAGCTATAGTCATTTCAAGCAATGTTTCTATAATAATAATAGTTATTTACTCCAGAGGGTATGCAGGGGTAGTGTAATGAAATACGTTACAAAAGTAAAAACAATACAAACAAATTAATAACAATAAGGTACGTAAAATTAGAGGAAGAACAACAAACAAACAATACAGAAAAATATTAATTATTAAAATACGAAAAATAAGTTTATTCACTAAGAGAAAAAAAAAAATTGCAAGTATATTGTCGATATTTGACGGTCTCCCGTCTCCAGAGGGCCACCAAGGGAGACCCCATCCATGCAACCGTGGTAGTAATGATGGTATTCTTGGATTGGCGTACTCTTCATCATAAGCTTACCATGTGGTGGTGCTGAAGTGCCCTGAAAGAGTGCACTCAGGAACATTTCTGTAGCGCTGCAGTATCTTGGTAGACGGAATAGTTGGCGATATGCATCTAGGTGACTTTTATCTTTGCCATTGGTATGCAGTGTAATGCACCCACAATTCTGACGTATACAGAGATGCACAGAATGTGTTGGTTGAACAGTGTTCTTTTGACGTTTGCGCTGCAAAGGTGAAAACGCCTTGACGCACTAGCGGATATCGCTCTTCTTTGTGTCTCCAGGTCTCACAGGCCGTATATAATGAATGTTGGTCTTTACGAGTATCTTCCATCCTGGAACGAGGTTCACATGTACTGTATTAGAATTCAATACATGAACACACCATTCAATTATTTGTTTGCCCTTGTTGGAATTTCAACCCGTACCTCTTGGCACAGAGCCAAGAAGAGCTAGCCATTCTGCCACGGAAATCAAAAAATGCAATTTATTTTTATAAATTATTTAATTTTTAAGGATCTGAATCGAAGGCATTATTTATATAAATTTGAAATTATTCATAAATATATTACAGCAGTGATGCACAACTGGCGACTCGCGAGTCTTTCCGTACATTCCACATGGCTAAATAAAATATCACAAAATTTGCGGTAAAATAAATATTAAAAGTTTTTTTCTTCTGTTTTTCAAAGGGGTTTAGAGGCAAACTTTAGTCTTCAAAGTTTTGAATGGGTCGATCAAAATAACATTTTTTACGTATTTTTATGATAGAATTTTGGGCTTTGACCTTAAATGCAGACATTTTGTGTGGCCCTTTTGTTGGGATTTATATTTGATATATTTTAAAGACCTTCGTTTTTAAAAAGTCCTAATGGTTTCTCCACTAAATTTTGCTTGGAATATGAGATTGCGAACGACAAAAATCAACATAATGTATTAGTTTACGGCAAAATTTTACATATATTAAGTTACGTTATATAAAGTTTTTTTTTTCTAAAAATATATAAGTAACAGAAGATATTTTGATATTTCTTATTTAAAAGCAATAGTTCGGAGTTCAATAGTGATAAAAACCGAAAGCATTTATTGGTTTGGCCCGGGCGCTTTGTATTGTAATGTATTAAAATGTTATGATTTTAGCTGGTTGGCGAAACCACTGACTGAAAAGTTATCCACGTAACGCTGTATGTACCCTACCCCCCGCGGCCCGTGAACAAATCGAAAATTAATAATTTGGCCCTCCGGCTAAAAACATTACAGTGTGGAGTGAACTGTTGATTTTATGTACTTACTTGTTGAAGCATCATACTATATACATAGTTCTTTTTGATTTTTGTTTTTGGTAGATAGGGTAGTTTATTTTTATTTTTTTAATTGGTTATGCATATTATCTAGGCCTCTGACTCACATAATGTCATTTATGTCTCATATGTTTATAAATAATTTTTTTTAATATATTGTCATTATCAGTGGCGTGCACAGAGTTTATAATCAGGGTAGGCAGTATGAAAAACAGATAATTAATTGATAATCGATCAAACAGACTTAACATTATGTCAAAAAAAATTATACTCTAAAACAATACTGCTTTACATTCATAAATACAGAAAACAAGATATAACAACAATCACACATATTAAAAACCACAAACACAACATTTGGACAAAAAACTTCTCATACTATGGTATTAAACTCTACAACAAAATTCCACTACCATTAAAATCACAACAACCACAATAAATTTAAAATCAAATAAAACACTGGACACATTACATGGGGAGATCTGAAATAGAAAATATATTAAACCAAATACAGACCGAAACCACTCAACTGCACTTAAAACAGCTCACCTAAGAATTATTTTTATTTTTTTCATCAAGCACATTAATTTAATATAATGTAATTTAATAGTATGTAAATGAAATCCTCAGCACGGGAAATCCCAGTGAAATATCGTTATTTGTTATTTTGTTAGAAAAAAGGAGAAAATAAAACATTATCATTATTATAAATTAAACCGTGGTAAGTTGTCGCCAAGATTGGCTAAGTTGCTGGCTTTAGCCGATGTTCGTTAGGAGTACCTACCCAAATAACCGCTTCATTTATGCATATTACAAGCCAATTGAGTACAAGATATATAAAATTTCAATATTTTTATGGAATAAAGTCAACATAATGTGCTATTTATTTCGTTAATAACGTTGTACTAATTAATATAGGTACCAACAGATGGCACTAATTGCTACATTTGTGATTTCTACTGAAAGGCAGGACCTTTTTCGACACTAACGCAAACGAGTCGTTCCTTGAATGAGCATCGATCACTCATACGAGTATGTATACTTTTTTGTGTTGAATGAATACAACAGTTAAATATGACGTGTGCGTCCATTTTGTATATTTAGTTCCAGATTTTTATTCCTTTAGTAGTGCGGTCGGTGAGGCGCTGATAATTTAATAATTTTTTATAGTATTTTTTTATGTGAGTAAGATAGGGTAGGCAGTGCTTATGTGCCTATATGACGGCACGTCCCATGTCATCGTAATATTTACTCGTATATAATATTATTTTTTTCTTTAATTACGAATTTATTTAGAACAGAAAAGCATTCCTTACATATTTATTTCAATTTTTGATACATTTTCTGCTGTCCAACAACTAGTAATATTTTACCATTTTAGGGCAGTCAAATGTAGGTATTTATAAATCTAAATTGATTATTACGTCAGCTCTAGTGTGTTTATCAATTTATTCACTATCTTTTCATTGTTGTGACATTCTTTACAAAGTATAACAGTTCAAATAGAAAATGGCCATTAAAAGTACTAGCAAAATTTGTTGCTGTCGTGATTTACCCATTGTCGAGTTATGGATGTCATAATCTTATCGGCAAATAGAATTTTATGCCGTAAATGGGATGTACACCGGTTATTGACAATCGAAGCATTTTATACCATATATAATAACGAAAAGGTAATTACATAACAAAAATTACAGTTACTGACACTTCTTTATGGAAACCGGACACTGCAATTATAGTTACCGTACATTCAACAACAACAAAACATTGTGAGCAAAACATATATTTAAATTGTTTGCTGAACTAACTCATATGGATTATCTACGGAGGAATAGCTTGGTCTTCTTCGTCTTCATCAGATTTCTCTTTGTAACAAAAATACTTACGTTTAAGTCATCACCCCCAGTCATGTAAATATCATGGCTCTTTAGAATACATCTTGGATGGAGTAACTTATTGCATTGTGAACACACGATTACATTTTTAAGCTATTTGTTTTTTTTTCGTAACTGTACTCTTGGCTTTCTCATTGCATAATTGTGAATTTAACCGTAGTTGTTTACGTGTTTGATCATCATCCTTTTTTCTTTTCACACACACATATATATATAATAACTGTCTAAAAGGTTCATACAGAAACATGAAGAAAAAAAACAGCTTAATGCAATTTCATATAGGACATATTGAGCACTGTGTTTAAATATATGCGTGTATTTCTGTAAAACATAGTTATTGGACAGGCGTTCAATAATAGAAAAATATATATTAAGATGGTATACTTATTAGACACCCTCTAAAAACCACTTACAAAACAAAAATAATCTTAAAATTAATAAAATTATGCTATGTAATTCATCTACTGCTAATTGGTAATAATAATTAGTCTAACTACTAAGCTCTGAGAAGTAAATTCATAATTACCTTCAAAAAGAGTTGTATTGCTTGTAATTTTCTTAACAATTTGGTATTCGCGAGGAAACTTGTCACCACATGTCAGACATTGGTTTGTTTTTACTAACAGGTTTGCTTATTTGCAGCGCATTATTGCTCACATGTCCAATAGCTGTCAGCTTTCCATAACTGTAGGATTTACCCTATATGTTTATGTGAGTAAATAAAATAAAATAAAACATATTTATTTATTATATTATATACGCCCTATATGGGCTATTACATATTTTGTTAAATACAATAGTCACAAAGGTGCAAAACACACCACAGTAGGTATATAGATAAAATAGAAAGCATTCATGAAATACAAAATCTAAATATTTCATTTGTCTCACGAACTTCTTCAGGAATAATGTAGTGGAAGAAATATTCCAAATACTTAGCTACAGAGGCCAATATTCAAAACATAAGTCACTTTCTCTGATACTCATACTCTAGAAATATATCTTAATAATTGTTGAGGATGTATACAATAATCATTTATTTGTATTTCGAGTAGTTGAACATATTTTCCATGTCTGAAAAAGTAAAACCTAATAGTAACCCGCGAAGAGTCTAGGTAAAAGAGAATTTTTGAATGACTCAGTCCTGAATTTATTGTTACAATTGAAACAAAATTTAGATGGAGTAGTTCTAGTTGGAATATTAAATTTAATTAAGCTGACTATATCATGCTGTCTATAAAACCATTAACAATTTAGAAAATAAAAGTTAGGTCAGAAACAACTCTCCTATCTGAGAGTTTTAATAATTTTAGCTCTATCATTAAGTAATTGTAATTTATAGTTTCAATAGGTAATCCGAGTTTATAGATTACATATCTTATAGATTTATATTGAACTTTTTCAATGGAATCGGAGAAATATATAAAAATAAAAATATAGAGAAGTTTAATCTAAGTGCGTTCAATTTATGTGTTCAAAGTATTCGTTTAAGGTGTAGTGACATTTGTTCAGAACGAATGTTTTTAGTGATGATTAAATATAAGTAGGTCGTGTGTTTGTTTGATGTTACACGAGAGGTTGTTTTATAATTTAATATCCATGTAGTAAGGTCCTTTTTGAAATATTGTTTTGTTAGCTTGTGGTATTAGTAGATTTTCTGTAAACCTTATATTGTGTTTATGTGTTGAGTGTTTTATTGGAAACGTATCTGGAGAAGACCGTACCAATAGGCATAACTCCATTATATATTTTGTAGATAACTTAGCCCACACTCCTCCACATGTTTTCTTCTATTACCTTATTGAAAAAAAAGCAACTTTAATACGGGAGATAAATATAAGCCTTTGATAAAGGTGTCCTTAAAATACCAAAAACTGTTAGGTAACCAATTTAGAAGTTCATTGTAAAATTTAATAGCTATAAAAATAAGATTTCCCTATGGGCGTTAATGTTAGGCTATTAATAACTCCGTTTAATATCACTTAAGGTTTTATTACGATTAACATTAACACTTAATATTATATTTTAATAAACAAAATTCGATGAATGTGAAAGCAAACGCAAGAGCACTATTTAAAATTAGATATGGTTATATAAGAAGGAATGGTAATCCTGCCACTAGCTCGGATCGTCGCGGTGTTTATATTGAATTATAATTTGATTCTTTGTCATTGGATGTCGCGGCGCTAGTAGCGCGAATCTATCCTGGTGCTGCTGTATTCGCTCACCACAACTCCAATATCTTAGTCGGTTATTTATTTACTTATTTTATTATTTCATAGTAATGACAAAACAACAAATATCCACAATTAAATTCCAAGCTATTACTACACCGTGGTACCGAAAACTCCGGAAATAAAAAAATAAAAAACATTTCCTAGTATCTACCTAAACAAGCTAGTAAGACAATCAACCAGTTTTTTTCGCTTTTTTTTCCAATTATTATTATTTTTTTTCAATTATTATTATGTTTTTTTCAATTATTATTATTTTTTTTCAATTATTATTATTTTTTTAAAATTATTTTTTTATTTTTTAAATTGTGTATAACAGACGGCGTCTATTTCGTATACACATTAACAAAACAATAATGTGTATGAAATTATTCGGAATGAAAAGAATATTTTAAAATACATTTTTGAATGTTTCTTAAAACCTTCAAGGTTTGTGTTGAAAACCCCTTGTCATGCTGTGCTGAGCTACCATGTGGTATGCATATCACATCGCGGTGCCGCCTTTGACAGTAGTTGTTTGGTACAAACAGCTTATAGCATTCCAAGAGGTACGGACTGTCCATCAAAATATGTATAATTTTATAGGCCAATACTGCAAGGTTCCCACTCCTTCTAGACTGGAGACTCGTAGCGCGTCCCAGTGAGCAAATCTTCATGGTGCATAAATCTCATACAATAGATATGGGAGAATTAAAAAAAAAAAGTTCTAACATTTTGAGGAAAAAAAAAAAAATTGTCATTATTAATGCAACATTATGACATTTTCATACCTTATTTTCTTCCTAATGAATGTACCTATATATATACAGTCGGAACACTTCAACGCCACATCGCCCTTTGTCTTTATTATCTATGGGTATAATAATTAAATTCACGATATTGAAAAATGTTTTAAAAATAACCTAAAATACACACCAGAAAAATGTTGCCCTGTGTTGGGTGCTTCACCCAGTACAACAATGCATTTTAATATTTTTTTGTGCCGTCTTCATTTCGCCGGTGCAGAGTTCGTCGACCTTTTGGGTTGGCATGCCATTGTGAACTGTGATGTGTTTTGAATAAATTAATCGAGATCATTAAACGACTCTAATAAGATTGGCTTCCCAATTTTAATAACGGGTTTAAACCGTGCGTGGCGCAAATCAAAGGCAAACCTGATTGTGTTTTATTCTAAATGTGTCGTGCGTTATATTTGAATTAAATAACTATAGAAAAGTATAACGTTCAATTGGATTCCGCGATATATTAGCATCGTAGGAAACGATATTGCAAAGTCCTAAGCAAAACGAGGAGCGTCCAACCCTGTCAATACTCTCGTAAATCACATCCCTTTTTACGTCCTCAAAGATGGAAAGTTTGGTCAGAGTATTAGTCCAATGTTAGTCAAACACATTACATATTTATTTAATTGACTATACCCCCATCTGGTTGTTTATATAGATTTTAGAACATAGAGAGATTCTAAACGATAAAGAGATGAACAATATTTTTCAAATGTTTAACAGGGACATAAAATAGAAAATCAGAATGATATTATAACACAAATCATTAAAGCTACATTACCCACCCTACAATACTACATATTGTAGGATTCATCGTACTAGTATAGATGACTCGTTACTGTATAAATGGTGTCAGTAAATGTATTAACAACGCCTCCAAACCTGTTGCCCAGATCATGCATCCCATTGGTTAATGAATAAGACTGATGGTTGTGTAAATGTTGCAGAAAAATGTTATAGTTTATCCTCGTCGGTACATTTAATTTAATAGTGGCGAGGATGGCATGGCTGTCAGTTAGGTTGTTAATGATTCTATATAATACAACTAGGTCTGACATAACTCTCTCGTCAGACACCATAATCAGATGCAATTGATTCATCAAACATACGTAATTAATATTTTCATTTGTAATTTTGAGTTTTAAATTTATATGCGTAAGAAATTTAAGCTGAACCCGTTATATATTGTTAGAGTGTAATTTATACAAAGAGGGCTAAATAGGTGAATTATACTCCACTTGCCTTCTAACTAATGAAGTGTAGAACATTCTCATACAATCTAAAGACTTGAAATCTATTAAAGTTTTGCAAAAGAAGCCAAGCATCTTTAAAGCCTTGTTAGTTATATCGTTAATGTGTGTAATGAATGTCAAGTTTTCATCAAATATTATACCCAGATCCCGAATTCGTGACATCCAAAGGGCTATTCCATCACATCATAATAGTTGTTCAATGGATTTCCCCATTTATCCAAAAATAAATTTTCCTCACATATTCGAATGAGAATTGGACATTACTCCCTTCCTCCTCGCCTTTTAAAACCCTTTCTCACCCAATTTAATTTCTAAAAAAAAAAAAAATTACGTTGGATTGTGTGTAGTGGAATTATTAGCAAATTTTTGGTATATATTTTTTTTTTTTTACATATTGTTTAGGAAATATTCAATGTCATTTTAATATGACTGTGGCTCTGACTGGTAAATAATTAATTAGTATGTAGACAAATGAAATATTTTTGTTACCTTATAAACTATTTTTATTTACAAATTCATTGAGAAATTTTGGGACGATAAAAACATATATAATATATAATTTTGGTTTAGAATTTGCTTGTAATATGTAAGGATGTACATTATTCTTTAAATAAAAATAATAAAACAAATGAAATAACAATAAATACATTGTGTGTTTTACGGTAGTAGAGAAGTCGAATCACAGAAATCCAAAAAGAGCGAACATCGGTTTTTGTTTATGATATAAAGTGTGTACGCAGCGCATCCAACCCAACCAAAAAAAATAATGTTGCTAGGGAAAGATCACAAAATCATTTTAAAAAAGCCGCAAATGAATAGGGTTAGTACTTACTTTGTAAATAATTCTCAAAGTTCGTGTATTTTTTAAATTACTCTGGGTGAGAAAGGGCTAAAAAACAACGTGATTGACTCTCCGGATTGCACTTTCTATGGTCTAGAAGTGGGAACTTAAGATGACATATTTTTTGGTTGTCCTTCTATAAAAAAAGCATCCTCTTTTCTATCAAGTCTTATTGAAATTTTCCTCCCCTCCATTCAATATTCAATCTCTTCGTAGTCTAAACTCGACTCCAATTTTCCGCATAGACATTTATGAAATTTTCCTCCCCTCCATTCAATATTCAATCTCTTCGTAGTCTAAACTCGACTCCAATTTTCCGCATAGACATTTATGAAATTTTCCTCCCCTCCATTCAATATTCAATCTCTTCGTAGTCTAAACTCGATTCCAATTTTCCGCATAGACATTTATGAAATTTTCCTCCCCTCCATTCAATATTCAATCTCTTCGTAGTCTAAACTCGACTCCAATTTTCCGCATAGACATTTATGAAATTTTCCTCCCCTCCATTCAATATTCAATCTCTTCGTAGTCTAAACTCGACTCCAATTTTCCGCATAGACATTTATGAAATTTTCCTCCCCTCCACTCAATATTCAATCTCTTCGTAGTCTAAACTCGACTCCAATTTTCCCCATAGACATTTATGAAAATTTTCCATTTAAATATCCTTCCCTTTATCCATCTTTTGAAACGATGGCTGAGAACACCCTTAAGGTTAAACGAATCGGGATACGCGCTCACAGATGACGCTAATTCAAATATTTCAGAAAACAATAGAATTAGCACTTAATGCCTTTAAATATTTATATGAATGTGATTGAATTGTAAAAAAATTGTTATTGTAAGTTTAAAGCTCCAGTCCTTCAAGAAACTTATAAAACTACTATATATGTTAGTTTTATAATAATACATTGCATTTTCATAAGTTTCTTGAAGGGCTTCTGCTTTAAATCTTTAAAAACAATTTATATCATTTCATATTCCGAAAATATTGCAGAAAAAACTATAAAATCTGTCAAAAGGCTCATCAATAAAAATAACTATTAATTTTGCAAAAATGTTTTAATTGTCCTCGTTATATGTAGGAATAGAAACCACACTGGCCAATAATTCCAACTTTACGAAGTAATTTATAATACTTAAATACGTAATTGCTTATTTAATTGTGTTTGTTTGTTTGTTTTGTAGTCAGGCACCATTTCAATTAACATGTAAGCATTTTACGTTGGCATCATCAAAAGCAGAGATAACATTTGACAGCTCGTATCACTGTACATTCTTTCCAAATTGAGTTATATTTTAGCAGTGAATCTTTTATTTAACACGCACCTTTTCATCAAATCACACAAGGGTAACTATCACATACTAACTACACCGGTGACCCAAATGTGGTATGAATACACAACCTTCTGTTTTTTGACCATTAAATTCATTATGTTTTATAGCTGTCCATAAAAAAATTCATATATATTTTTATTAAAACTGTTTTGAAGGTGCAGCGTTATAAAAATATCTAATTCTTCATTCATGTTTTTCTGTCGGTCTGTCCTCGATTTTCTCGAAAAGTACTGCAGGGAAGATTTAGAGAGTAGTTTTAATGAAATCCAATACCAAAAAGTGTTTCATTGAACAAAACATTGAAACCGCTATGTTTTATTTAGGTTAGCCCATAGATATATCACTATTCAAAAGGAGAAGGTTTGTTTTGGTAGAATATTTTCAAAATGGAATAGACAAATAGGTACCCACTTAAAAACTTTATTATTTAGACATATTTGAAAAAATAAATGCTTGGAATGAATATAATTTTCAAACGAATGTTTCATTGTTTAGAGATAGTAATAGTCGTCACTTTAAATTCGCAATCAAATCAATTATGGTATCCATACGATAAGCAGATAATAAGAATTCACAACTTCATTACTTTTTTCCAAGAAAAAAACAAAAATCCCGAGCAAGGCCGGGTAAACATCTACTAGTTGATAATAAACAATAATGATTGGATTACTTCTATAGCCCCATTTTTGTGGGAAAATCATCTCAAGGGCGCTTTACGACTAATGCATTTAACATTTAACTTTTGTTTTTATTTCTTTTATTGTACGATAGATTACTCATTCTTATTTTAACATCTCAATATCTGGGTAGATAGATACACAAAAAAGGTTTTAAGGTTTTTTAAAATGGAATTAAATATATTTAGTGTTCTAGAAATTTCGTTTAATGGCACCATTCTTCTTGTCACGCTATGGACTTATAAGTCATAACTTACAGCTAAGATTTATTACTAGTGGCTTACAATTAAGGCTTATATGGTAGCTAGCAACTAACTACTGAGACTAATAAATTATTATAGTCTTCCTGCCTGTAGGACCAACCTGCCAATGGTTCCCTCGGTGGGGAGGACTACGAGTATATTGCTCCTGAATAAAATCTCACAGGATATCGACATATTTTGCGTCCGTGAGGAGAGATCCAAAAGGGAAATCCTTATGATTCTTGATAGAATCTCTCGTCATTGACGTCATTTTCACCACTGCCTGATTTTTTTTTCTTTTCTTTATATTTAAAAAATTGTAAATCTTTTTGTCTTACAAATATTAAGTAGGTACACGTAATTTCTCACACGTATTAAATGTATAATATATTTTGAATGTACGAGTATGAGAAATTAATTAAAAATGTATTATAATATAAGAGTATAAATTTGCTTTAACCTCTTTTATGGATGGTTTGGAGTAAAGTTTTGTGGTTGTGATGTATTACCCCTACTGTTAACCCTACCCTTACCCTTACCGTTACTCCTATCCTTACCCCTACCCTTACCTCTACCCTTACCTTTACCCAGAAGATAAGTTTTTCAAAATCTCATGTAAACAGTGACCTTTCTTTTCTTTTAAGTCAAGTGTGCAAAATTTCATCAAGCTCGAAATAAAAATGTAAATTTGTATACACAATGAAACCCACACCACCAGCCCGGGACATTATTCTTTATATAATAAAAGAAGAAGACGATAGCAGATTTCTTTAATTTACCACAACTTTGTGTATCCTGCCAGTTTATAGAGCATAAAGAGCTTCATCATACTAAAACTTTTTTTTTCAAACAATATGATTTAGAAAAATATATAGTAAATTACAAAGAATAGATTGCGACTGAGACTCGAACTCGGAACCTTCCCCATGCCGGAAGGATGCTCTTCTATTTGTGCTACTGAAACCTAATATCCTGCTGCCGTTTAAATCATTCTCATACATTTTTTTTAAATCTTGTGAATACCGGATAAGGGTCCCAGCTGCCTGGAGCCAAAGGGACTATGGCATAGGTATTCCCAATTGAGCTATATTATGAGGTTGATGATGGGGAGGCTACTAATCTAGAGGTCGTGGGCTCAAATCCCGGCGTGCGTAATGAATTTTATTTGATTAATTAATATTATTTCAAAATTAATTAATTAAAAATAATATTTAGTATATTTTCTGCATGTACTAGAATGGTATATACTTTTAGTATCGCCCTAGTGAAAGAATACCATTCAGAATTGAAACGTTGCTTGAAATGGCTTTAGCTTTGTTCGGTGACCAGATCTGAATAGGCAGGTACTTCCCCGCCTGCCTCTTCCTCATATTCTGCCCCTACCCACTACCTTCAGCCTCACAACATACTCCAATTGATGGACGGTTGGATGCCATAGTCTCATTGGCTCCAAACGGTTTAGAGCAGTTGGGACTCTTGTGTGATATTAATTGAAAAATAAAATAAAAAAGATGTGGAAGAGTAATGTTGAGAAGTATCTGGTTATTTAAATCTGATCATCTAAACACGGCTAAAGATATTTCAAGTAACGCTTCGTTTCTGCATGGTGGTCTTTTACCGGGGCGATTCTGAGAGTATTTACTAATCAGAATAACATATATTAGGTCAATTTCTAGTTTAACTATAGTTTTTTCGTGAACCGTGATTTTAATAAAAAAAATGTTGTTTATAAAAAAACATACGTATTTTTTTTATAAAACTTCCACCTGTTCGATAAGGAAAAATTGTAAATAAATATTTTATCTTCTTTACAATATTAAGCTATTATAAATCTAGTAAAATTATAAAAGGTGTTTTCATTACTATTAACTTAATCTAAAAAAATACTACTCCATACCAATGAAACGTTCCTTTTTGTAAATGCGCGCATTTTAAGTGAAAAATGCTGCTTTTTTACTAACCGGGCACGGGTTTTTTATAATCAGGTGGATGACTCGTCTTCAGGTCATCGACTCAAGATCTTACGGAAGAATATAGGAAAATATTGTCATCTCTTTCTAACACATTGTAAGTTCCGCAATAAATAGAAAGAGACAGTAATAACGAAACGGTACAATTTGATTTATTATGCGCTGACTGACATTCAGAAGAGAGAGAAAGATGATCCATATTTTTGTCTCGTTCATTCCAAAAATTAAGGGAGTGGAGTTTAGCGCTTCAAATGTTTATTTTTATATTTTTATGAGTGGATAGAATGCATAATAAAACATTCTAACGATTTTCATATTCACATTTATAAAGATGTTTTTTTACAAGATTCATTTCTTAAATTGATAATTATAATTCACTTGATCATGCCACCTAGGATAAAAGTTTATCTGTATATTAAAAGGTTTCCATAACTAACTATTTTTGTATTGAAAATCCTTGAAAAGATGAAAATGATTTTTTTTCTAAATATCTTGTAATCTTAAAAGAAAGCAATGTCAAGGACTCTGAGTAATATCAGGTGATGTAAGGCTAGAGGGGGATGGCAGCTACGTATTGACTGAAGAAGTCTTGGAAGTGAGAGAGACGGATATATATTTTTATCACAGGTAATTACGTGGTACCGGCTGGCTAGAAAACGTCGGGCAAACTCGCATACGTTTTAGAATTTTTATTTTTTTTATTTGGATTTTTAGCTCAGATTTTTTTGTAATACTTTAGTGATAAACTAGGTGTGTTATTAAAATAATAAGAATATTGTACTTCACAAAATTTATTTAAATTCACGTCAAAAAAATATATATTTATGCTTCATACGTAGAGCATGCCTTCGAAGAGCGGATGTGTGAAAACTTATTTTATAAAAATGGTAGAAATTTAAAAATGGAATTTGCCAATAAATGTAACATTCAGAAAACCAAACTTATTTTAAACTACATTCAAAACATGGCTGAGATAACTGGGTGATAATAAACTTACAAACATTATGAAGACAATTTAAGACTACTAGATACTTAGTACAAGCAAAAACAACATAAAAATGCAGGCAGCTTAAGAATAGTAAACTCCAGTGAAGAGGTCTGTGAACACTTTGACTTTATTCTTCTATTATTTGCATTATACTTACATATTCCTTAATAATGCTTATAATTTACAAACTGATATGTACCCGGCCTTGCACAGGTTTTTTTTTCGGAATAAAGTTATGAAGTTGTGAATTCTTGCTTGTCATTTGTGTGTCATAATTGTTTTGACAGCGATCTACTATCTCTAAACAACGAAACAAAATGACATTGATTTTTAAATTTTATTTATTTCCAAATATTTATTTTTTTAAAACATATTTAAATAAAAAAAGTTCTTAAGTAGGTACCTACTTGCGTTTTCAATTTTGAAAATATTCTATCCAGACAAACCGTCTTCTTTTGAATATGTAATCTGTGGCTAACCGGAGTGGTATATATATGGGTTACAGCAACAGTTATAGACACAGTTTTACATATTGGATTTCATTCAAACTACTCTTCAGCACTAATAAGAATAAACTGTGCTAATTTCAGCGAAACCGGTCAAGTATTTTTCTAAAAAATCGAGGACTGATAGACAGACAGGCAATCATTTTATATACATATAATATAAATTATAATTTTTACATATTGTAATAATAAAGACCATTATTATATAGTCATATTCATCTACAATCTTTACATAGAAACTTAATAACAAAAATACTAAAAATCTGATCTTTGAACTAATTAACAGACTAATAATAATATTATTTGGATAATTTGAAGAGAGCCGTTTTTTGCGAAAAATCACCTAGAGGACATTAATAAATTAGTCGTAAAATAGGGAGATTTTGATTTCAATGATTGGACTGTTAATTTCATTTCATGAAAAACACTATTTGGGACTCTCGTTTGTAGCACAACAGAACACAACTTAGCAATTTTTATTTTATTTTATTTGTTGAAAGTACGGAATAAAGACGAAATTCACGATAGCCCTTATATAAATTATGGAAAGTTACTGTCAAGAAACTTTGAAAAATTATCTTTGAAATTAACAAAAATACAGTAATACATCCGTTTTTTTTCTGCCACCGCGCACAGGCATAACTGTAATCTCCCGAGCCGGCAGTTCGCTGCGTCAACTCTCAATACTAAATACTTTACCGTCAGGTCAGGAGCGAAACCCAGCGCTCCGTTTCACATACAAAAATTCTATATCCATTCAACAAACAATCGCACGTCAGCGTTCCGAATTCAAAAGCCATTAAATTATTCGCAAATTCAGCAAATTTTATAAACATTTCCGCAGTGTTGATAAATTAGCAAATTATTGCGTTTTAATGCGATTGTAGACATTTTAAAATGTAAATTCAGTGATTTTTTTTTAATTCTACTGTGATATTAATACTGTTATTGTGATTTGAACAGTTATTTTTGTTCTACGGGTGTGTTTGAATTAACAGGTATGTACCATTTAATATTCATTAGTAACAAGAATTTTACAGTGTCGGTAATATAATTTAAATATTGGTATTATCTTTATGATAAATAACAATTTAATTTCATGCCTTTCATTGGATTTATTTAGTTTACAATCTTTCCAAATATATCCAGCTTTGTGCTTAATATCTTCTATAAAATTATAAATGAAAATATAGTGGAGATTTCTAAATTCATTGAAATATGATTTAATTTAGTTTTTTTTTTGGTTGTGACAACGTCTTAAGACGGGTTAACTGTCATTTTTCAGTAAATTTTATCATCCTCCACCTTCAATTAAAAGCTTTTTTTTTTACTTCTAGCTTTGCTATGATGAATGATTTAATATTGTGTAGGTTCATATACGGACGTTTATTATGTGTCAGTGTTAGGTTGATAATACCGTTGCATTTGCTAACGATGCACGGATGTCGAAGGAGCTCAAAGCTTTAATTTACAGCTTACTCCCACGGAGATATTGCCTGCTAGTCCTTGTATAGCGATAACGTACGTTACACACATTATTTATGTTTAACTGAGATCGTTTTGAGGTCAGATATTCCGTTACGCCATTAAATATTATGCCTGCTTTCTTCACTTATTAATTTTATGTAATATATACGTGTATTAATATAAAACAGTAAACCATTAATGTTTAATCTAATATTAGAAAGGAGTTCGTGGATTTATAATATTTTGTTATATTAATATTAATTAAAGCTATACAGTGGGTATATTTTTAACTGGAGTAAACCGGAACGCGGTTCCGGTTGGTAGAATACGTCAGACTGACCATTCCAGTTTTGAAATATATATTGACGGTCCCAACGTACGGTGTCGAATTTGCATTTTGCGAGGATTCCAGGAGAGTGAAAACAAATAGAGATTCTAAAACATGCAGTTTCGATAATTTTAATTTAAAAAGAGAGAATTTAAAGGAAAACTCATCTCATTTAAATCATCTGAAAATATATAATATATTGGGATAGTTTAAGATAATAAAACGAAAATCGAAAAATTTTACATTAGGTTGGGATCGTCTTTATTATTTTTACTTTTAATTAAAAGAAAACCGATGTAGTCAATTTACGTAAGACTTTAAAACTTCTAAATCATGGTTAGGCCAACGAAAATGATTTTCTGTTCAAGGAGAAAACAACTATCTTTTAAAATATTTATTTCGGTTTCACCAAAAGTATGAAAATATTTACATTAACAATGCATTGTCAAGAAAAAAGATTATTTTCCTTCTTTCTAAGAGTTCTTTCATCGAAATGTTCCAGTTCCAGATTGTAAAATTATTAAGTTTTACCACTGATGTAATACGTTTTTTTTAAATTTTTATATCGCCTAACATTTAAATCTCGATATATGTAGGCTGAAAGGTCATGTAACAATGCGTTATTATTGAAGTGATATATTATATCATCAGTGCTACTTATGATAGATGAAAACCTAAATTTAACAATCGACATCACTCCGGGATGCACGAGGAAGACATGACACGACCGAGTAAATGAAACACTTGAGTAGGATCATCAAGTCACAATATCAGAAGAGTGTGTATGAGACGATGTGTGGATGTGAATGAAGCAAGGAGTTAATAATTTTCGGTCATCTACTTGGATTCCAAATAATTGCGTGCAATCATGTGAATCTCCCTTGCCCTCCTTCCCCTCTTTTTTTACCTACCGTCTCAGTACAATTAAAAACGCCGCCGCCAACACAAGTTCCGCTAACAATTCTTATTACCGCTAAACTTTAACCTCGTCACCGAACAGCATAGTGCCGCAACTCCAGTGAAATACAAGTGAATACTACATGTGCAGTGGGTGAATTTGTGGGTCCCTTTCTTGCCCTTAACTGTCTTGTTCCTTTCCTGATGCAATAATCGCAAGTCTTTCATAGCTTAAAAATAAAATTCGCAATTGCAACCATCGTGAAAATTAATATTACGATTGGCATCTACACGCACCCACCCGTACGCACTAGAGTGTAAGTTAATCAGAGTTGTGTAGCGGTCTATCCTCTCTGCCCACCTCTCTGATGGTTATTTATTGTTTTGGAACATTTACAGATTATAAACATTATAATACTTATAAAAATAACATTGGGAAGTGCGTAAGTATTAAAGAATCAAGTTAAAATGTTCACAGGATGCATTATTTTTGGTTTAGTTATCATTTAGTAGAGATGCTAAATAATAAAAAGAAGTAAGGGAAATAGGACATAAGGCATAATATCATATACATAAAGATAAGAAAAAAAGCAAGATAAAGATTTTTAATAATAGTACTAGTTAGTTAAATTGTTACACGTCACTATTCTCCATAACAAAAAATCCACAACAATATATTTTTGCGATGCGATGGGAATCGAAATTGAGGAAATTCTTGGCATCAGTATTATTCATTCGTCTTCTGACGCGTGATTCGCTCTATGGGTAAATGGAACACTGACGTGGTCTATAGACTGTGCGTGCTCATGTCATCATGTAGACGTATTCTATTAACAAGTTATTTTTTTTAGAATACTCATTTCATCGCTGAGGTTGACAACTTTTTTGAAACTATCACAGCATTCTGAAATACGATTGAGTGAAATTCCATCATTACTTGTCCAAATCCTCTCGTTTTTCAGTTATAACATTTTATTATTTCCGGAGAAGTGATCAAGAAATACAGTCGTTTTCTCCCGCTGCTGTCTATGTAGCAATATTTCATCATTCACCAGGTTTTCCATCTAGGATACTTTAGGTACTTATTCTGATAAAGGTTCAAATTCTCTAAGCCTGCTGAGGATTTCATTGTCTTATATTTTACTACGTTAAATTTGTATGTACTTTGATGGGGACACTGATCCGCCCTGGCACACCTGGCTTCATCCACATTAACACATCGTTTTATGCATACATTTATATTCTATCGAATTTAGACAAGACCCAACTCAAGAAATTTACCTAATCATTCCACGCCTTACAAGGACATCAATTCCTTTTTTTTAACCACTTGCCCATTATATTCAGGAGGATGTATTATATATATCCGGAAACTCTTTTTCATCCAAACTATCTTAGCTTTAATTTATTATTCTTATTGATAATTACAATGATCAATCAGAAGCAATTACTAATATTAACATATAAAAATATAATTTTATAAAAAGACAAACATTCCTTGGCTAGGAATGACCTGACAATATTTGAAAATCTCTTGCTACAGTCTGATATTTTATAGTAGACAACAAACGAAAGCACTGCGATCATTTAAGTCTTAAATGACAACACTAAGATGAATCATAGGAAGATTATTGTAAGTTTAAAAAACACATTTGTACAAGTGCATGTTTTTGACATTAGTGGTACTTTCCGAAAGGAGACGATTCTACATTACATTTTAAGACAATTTTATATGTAACCTTTTTTATTAGTTAACGCATTGCAAGGAAGATAATTAGACGGAATAGGAAAATTTTTTTATTTATGAAATTCAAATAACCATGATCATGACCATGAAATGATCATGACCAAATCGAAATAACCATGTAATAGATTATTATATATATAAATAAAAACATAATCAAATTCACAGATCAAAAATACAAATTAAAAAAACGAAAATAAACGATTTATGATGTAAAAACTATCAATAAACGAATTAAATAATATTTTTAGTATTAATCCTGATGAAGAAAGCATCGCTTTCGAAACATGTAGATATCTTTATATTAATAGAGTGGTGAATACAAAGTATATTATTTAATTAATTTATTAATTATCACGTCACAAAGTGAAAACCAATCGTTTGAAGAATTTATAAAAACAATCATATTCAAATATGAGGAAGAAAATTTCAAAGACATAATTAGCAGTTTAGAATTGCCACAGTAATAAAATAATGTAGTTCCACATTTTATTGCCAAGCTATACCTTAAATTAACGTAATCCGGCTTAACAACAACCAAAAAGGGTTAGACACTTTTAAATTATGAGAAATTCCGTTGGTCAAAAATTCTTTGAATTTAACAGGTAAAAGCATTACACTGATGAGTCACGACTCTACATAACTCCTAATTGCCACCCAAGTTCCAATAATTGTAACCCGGTTCCAACTATAGCCGTTTCTTAACCGTTCTAGTATTTCTGTTTTTTTTTTCTATTAACCTCATTTATAATAAAGTACTTACGCTCGCACGTTTTTAAACAACCGTTGTTTTCTAAGAACGGTTTGATAACGTATGCATTTAACTCTTTATACTACGGAGAGAGTGCATAGGTATTCTGATACGGCGTGAAACATTATGTATTTGTTGGAATTTATCACATGGAACCGAGAGCAAGAATTCTTATTATTAATATTTATAATATAACGGTTTGCACATTTTCCATTTTTTTATTTTTTATGGTATGAGAGTTATTTATTATTTATTATATTATATACGCCCTACATGGGCTTTTACATATTTAGTTACTTATAATAGGCACACAGGTGCAAAACACATTACAGTATTTATTTATTTTTTAAACGCTCATAGGGCTTTTTTATACAGATACATAATTTTAAAATCACATAAGAAAAAAAAATAGAAAACTTGCACTAAAGTTAAGTTACACATGAAAAGCAGTTAAGTTACATTTGAAATAGAATGTTTACCTTATTCCCCTGACAGTACCTTAAATAAAGCTTACCAGATTTGTAATTGATTAGGCGGTTGTTTCCGTTTCTTATTTCTCTTCACATTTCTTACAGCTATTTGTGCTCTCTACCCCATTAGCTGCACGAGTCTCGCGAGGTGGCTATGTACTGTTAATAGTCCTACTACTAGTTCTTTGGCAATATTATGTGTCTCTTTAGTTCGCAGCCAATAAGCGTATAATCCTGTTGTCTGGTCACCTTACCATAAAATTAGTATTCGAAATATCAAAAGAATTCTTCAAAAAAATTACATTTCAATAATTTTAAATTAAATATACCCTTAGAAAAAATAATAAACTACACGTTCTTATTAGAAACTTAAAAAATGAATACACTTGAATACAGAAGCCCATGTTTAAAAAAATTATAAATTCCGAGCACGACTGTTGCTAACTCCCGAGTCATGGCAACATAGGGGTACCTACACGACATTCCATAAACTAATTGACATATTATTAAAAATACAATTAATTAAATTAGCAATAAGAAAACTGCATTTATAAAGTAATAATTATATAATATAATATTTTTTTATTATCTTCTTTTTTTTTATAACAAAATAACAAATAATGATATCCTCACTGGGATTTCCCGTGCTGAGGAATTCATTTATAAAATATTAAATTTCATTATTTTAAATTGATATGGTTGATGAAACAAATAAAATAATTCTTAGGTGAGGTGTTTTAAGTGCAGTTGAGTGGTTTAGGTGTTAGTCTGTATTTGGTGTTAATATATTATCTATTTCAGATCTCCCTATGAAACGTATCCCGCGTTTTATTTGATTTTAAAATTTATCATGGCCTTTGTGATTTTTGAAGGATAGTGGGATTTTGTTGTAGAGTTTAATACCATAGTATAAAAAGATTTTTTGTCCAAATGTTGTGTTTGTGGTTCCTTGTTGTATGTGTTTTTGACTCTGAGATCTAGTGTTTCTAATATGTGTGATTGTTGTTATTTGTTTTTTTTTTTTTAAATTAGTATGTTTTAGAGTATAATTGCTTTATTAACATAATTTTAAGTTTGTTGAAGATTTTGTCAGCGCTAGTTCTTACAGGGACTTTAAGTTTAATTTTTATGTTGGCTTTTTGTGTTCTAATGAGAAAATTAAGAATATTATCGTTAACACTGGCAGAGAGCCATGTAGATCTTAATAAAATCTTTTATACTGGTGACATTCCTGATTGTTTTAAAAAAGTAAGTTAATTTTTTAATTTAATTTTTTAATGTCGTCAGCCCACTTTAAAATGTGATAAATTTTTACGCCTAGATACGTTGTGCGGTTAACATTTTCCAATGATAGACAATTACATTGACCGTTTATATGTGGTAAGCTATGAATTTTAAAGTTAAGGTTTGTATCTGAATTTTTAGTATTGTTTATTTTAAAAGTGATGAATTTGGTTTTATTAGCATTAAGTTTGAGTGAGTGATAGTCTAGCCATGTTTTGATTCTGTTTAGAGTAACTTCTGGTTTCTTGAATGTTTCTGACCAATTTTTCCCATTTCAGAGAATAACAGTATTATCTGCAAAACTTAAGATTTCGCCTTCACATTCTATGTGACATAGGTCATTTATGTGAATTAAGAACAAGATTGGACCCAGAATACTTCCTTGAGGCACCCCGAATTTGACATCAATAATTTTTTGGTTATGTTATTGAGCTTAACCATTTTCTTTCTGTGTTCTATGTAACTTTAAAAAAATATCAATTCATTTTCATTTATCCCTATATTTACAATGATGAATATAATACAACAAATAAATACGTAGGTAAACACACACTTCGCACCACAACATGATAATATACACTTTAACACCATACGTAAACGATATGGTAAGCAATCCATTAGTTACGAGGGGGGTATTTATATAATTGCCTTCCAGACGATATTAAAAGAGAAAGAAGGTTAGGTGTATTCAAAACAAAAAATAATCTCTCTAAATTTACGAGCATAACATAACAATACAATTAAAGGGAATAATATTGTAATGGATATATTTAGCCACCCATTCTAGTTAAATTAAGGAAAACGTAATTTTTTTTCAGAAATTAAAACAAAAAAAGGTTGTGAACCAAGTTCCAAGACATTCCCACTAACATCCATATTATTTTTTATACTATACCCAGTAATATGCAACTGTATATGAAACGTTCATCTTTGACATTGGAGAAATAAATCTGAAAAAGTTCGTATTGGTTCACAATAGCATTTAAATTTAAAGAAACACATTTTTTGTGGGGTCTATGTCATGTCTATCGCAGTTTTTTTATCAAATAAATTCTTCAATGGTTGATGTTATGTTGTTTTGATGACCTGCATTTTTTATACAAATGTTGTCTCGTAGAAGGACAGATGTTCTGAAATAACCGTACAGTGCAAAACACTTAAAACAGTACAAAAAACTGAAAGCTTTTATTTAAATTTTAATTGGAAACACATGTTATTAAAATTTGAGATAGATCATAGCTAGTCGTGCTAAACTGTTTTTATTTTACATTTATGAAAAACATTATGATTAAAGTACCGCAATCATTATTTTAGGAAAAATATAGACTCTTTCGTACAAAGTTTTACGGTTAAAGAAGAACAAATAAAAATAAAGCACACTAACCCAGTCTTTCATCTTCTTCTCTCACTCACTGTGCCATTCCTAACTAGTGTTAAAACTTATGTAACCTTTTTAGCTTACCTTCAAATACTTTTTTATTTGTTGTTGCTACATATTTATGGAGAAGTCTTACGTCGTTTGAAGGGTAATTATTGTCCATGAAGCGCATGGTTTATGCCACTAATTAGAGGTAACTGACATCAATTAATTATTATCTCTCACGCAAAAACATGCAGAACGTCAACAATTGGCGTGCAGCACAAATTATGCATAGCAGTTCATAGCACAGCCTTTGAGTTAAATACTTGAAAGTATCTGAAATAAAAGCAATAATCATAAGGTTGGATTGTTTCAATCATCGCATTTGATGAACATCAAGTCATCGTTCAGCGCCATTTTTAATTTTTGTCATTAGGAGAATCCCCGTTAACGCCGATTCCGGCCTCGTTTCAGCTTTTGATAAATTTTTGATCAGCTGTAAATCACAACGGTAATGTTGTTATGTTTGTCAGCTGATCACAATTTTTGATCGAAAGCTAAAACGGGCCGAGAACCAGCAATTAAACGGGGAATGTCAAAAATTAAAAATGGAGCTGATCGTCGATTTGATGATGTTCGAATGTGATTGAGTTTGAAACATCCCGACCTAAGTAAGATGTGTAGAAGTTGATGATTAGATTGGTCATAACTAAATAATTATTTTTGCATTTAATGAGTACCCATGGAAAAATAACATGGCAGTTAATATAATTTTAATATCCGGGATAAAGGTAATTGTCCACCTACAGAAAAAATTTGAAAATCTGTAAAAAATATCATCATGAATAAATTACAAGAAGTCAAATCAGAAAGGATCTCCTTGTTTCGGGAAGCTACTGCAAAATATCAAAATCAAGCGCGAAAATCCCCCTGAAATAAATATTCAAATCTACAAAACGTCATTCTTCGGTCCAATAATAACCAAAAGGTTGATTGGCTTGGGTAGAGGGGAGACAGAAAAAAAATTAATTTATGTCAATTCAAATTATTCATACCTAATAATAATACACTTAGCAGATAGATTGAAAAAAATATTAATTACCTACAGAAGAATACACCACGCATAACTGGAGTATTTGGTTCCTTAAAACAGGCAATCTGCCTAGGTGGGAACTAATATCGACTTGACAAGACATGTACATATTTTAATTATTTTCAGTTGTTTAAATATTTACAATTGCATTTAGTTATTATACAATGTGATGTACTTTCTGTTATATGATATGCTATATAAATGTATCTATATAATGTAATTAAAAAATAATTGAAAAATGATTCTCGAGGGTGAAGGATCATTTCTATCGTACAATTCTTTCTTCCAAACGTTTCTTGAAATAGTTTTGGGTGCTTTTTGGCTAGATCTGCCAGATCCTCCGCAGTTTATTCTATTTTATCACCTTTTTATACCACCATTTATTTTGTCTTACGACATTCCTCACAGTTGAGGGTTTTATGGTGTCACTGTCTCCAGTTGAAAACAAAAGGAAGGTTATTTTCTTAAAGTACAAACAAACCGATTTTCTGCCCTACAGTCAGGATAATAATGTTATTTTTAGTTCTTTGTAGAACAAAGTTTAAATGCTGGAATTATAAAGGAAGGTTTGCATAGTTTGTTTATTAAGGTTATAAAAACAATACTGTATACCAAATCCTTGGCTTTGACCTGCTTTAAAGAAAACATTCCAATCAAATTAAATACTTAATACCATACTAATACTTAATACTTAATACCATACTAAATACCATATTTAAAAATGAATGGTCTGTTCTCGATTTTATCGAAAATTACTCCGTAGGTTTAGCTGAAAATGTCAAAATTTGTTTTCATTAGTGCCGGGAAGGTTTCGAGAGTAGTTTCAATGAAATAAAATGTGTAAAATTGTTACTATAACGTTTTAAAATGAGTATGAAAAATATTAAACCCGCCATGTTTTAGAGTAACAATATGGTATATTATTACTCTACGGTTAGTCCATAGATATACCACTCTGTTTAGCCACAGATTACATATTCAAAAAAAGTTTGTTTGGGAAGAATATTTTTAAAAATAAAATAAATAATAAAATAATCAGGTACCTACTTAAGAACTTTATTTATTTAAATTTGATTGGAATAAAAAAAAAATTAGAATGAAATAAAATTTTAAAATTAATGTTCCTCTGTTTAGAGATAGTAGATTACTGTCAAATAAATTATGGTACCCAGACGATAAGCAGGAATTACCCATTATCTTCAATTATTAAATATTACAATGAAGTTTATATACTTCGATAAGTAATTCCTAGTAAATTGAATATTCATTTTAGACTTATGGAAAAATCAATAGATGTACTCGTACCATATAAATAAATAAAATCGGACAGGCACATCCGAGACACTATCTAGATTGAAAATAAATTCAGGTAGAACCTTGAAATCGTACAAAAAATATAGCAGCCAAAAATATGGGAATTAATCGAAGACGATATTATTATTTTTTTAATTATGGCTATAATAAAAACTTCAAGTTTATTAATGTGCATCTTTTTAAATTGCATTAATTACTTATGTTATGTTCTGTAAAATATCCAATAATAAATGTGGATAATTTTTAGTAACACTTGAAACATTTATTCCTACCGGGGTGATCAATTCGTAATACATACTATTATATAACTTATTTTTTAAATGAAATTTAAATGAAAACTCACGTGTGTCTGTGTGCGGGTTATTTAGGTCATGGTCTATTGTCTTTTATATAACTCACTTATCAATGTATTTTATTTTCTTTATTCCTTTGTTCAAACAGTAAGATAGTATACCAAGGTTATTTGAAACTATTTAAATCTGGATAAGAGTCAAATTATGTTGTTTCTTTTTATGTTATCTATTATAATACATGTGTACCTTTTCAATATTATTTGTAAATGTCCATGTAAAAGCCTGTAATGGGCGTAAATAAATAAATATCTATGTAAAAGCCTTATGGGCGTTAAATAAATAAATATTGAGCGACATCTTATGCTTAGTGTAATGGTAGTAGAAGCTTTTCAAATATTTTCAGGTAACCCGGGAATGTTTGTCTTTCTTTAGAAAAAAAATTGACTATTACCCGATTTAAATAATATGAAAACTACTACAAGAACACAATAATTAATATTTCGTGACGATTCAACGTGAGCTAAATGCGGGTGAACTAATTGATGTAGCTTGCATCCCAGAGCAGACTACTGTGACCCGTGAAGTCTTCCAATACCTACAAAGCCTTCGAACCGGTCAGGTAACTACGCATATCCTGTACGTCCTTGACCGTACCGTTATGTCGGTCCTAACTGTTAACCGAACATTTTCTGTGCTCCGGGTCGGTCATTCAAATCAAACTGCTTTGTATTATTTGGAAAACTTGTTTATTAACTGGAATTTAATAGGTTTTAAGGCTATATGGATTTTAAATTATTCATCACGAGTTAAATTGGCTGTGTAGTAACTGGTGACAGATAAGAGCGTTTTTTAGAAATAACGAAATTCGTACTGGATTGTTGGAGATAATTTCAAAGGTAAATTTTTTAGACAATCGTTATTTGGATATATTATGTGCACATTTACAATTAACTCCATATAACTCCAACTTTTAGGAGAATGTGTGAAGGATCTTTTTAAGGAAAGGAAGGCGAGGAAGTTCTGGGAAGAAAAAAGGTATGAGGGGTGGGTAGGTATCTGGAGGTCAGTGTGTTCAGGAGCGATGGAAGTATTTATCCACCCCTCCCACTGCGGTGCAAGGCGCCGGGTCGAGAGAGTCCGACGAGGAGGTCAAAGAGTCCTCAACAGGCCTCTCTTGATCCGGTCCGCTAAGCAGTTTATGGGCTGGCGCATCCACCTTTAAGATCTGGACAAACTTTACCCCATGAACCCGGGCATCCCTGCTATATCACCTGCCGTAGCGAACCACTTGGGGTGGCCTATGGCAGCGGAGTTGGTTATTCAATAAATGGTTCCCGGGGCGGTGGTACCCATACCCGCCTCTCAAATTGAATACCTCTGGCATTACATAAGCAATAGTAATTAAAAATGTTGATAATAAGAGCACGGAAAAACATGTTGCTATTAGTAACACGAGAATATATGTATTTATTTAAAAATATATATTAAAAACAAAACACAGTGTTCACTCAGATTTACTGAATGTTTTTATGATAATTTTTGTAGTTAGATTAGACAAATATTTACAACTGTAAACTACGCATTATCTTACAGAATAGATATTATGTCTGTAGACAGCGTGAAATGTCTCGATTGTATAATATAATCTTGTCGAGGATTTGTCGCAGTGGCAACCTATTGTTTTCTGAGATTTCCTTTATTTATGACTTCCGGTAATAATAACACAGGATTTCGATGCCGGAATGTTTCCAATGAACAAAGCGCAGTAGGTTCTTTTCTTAGAATGTTATATTTCTCTCAGTATTGACATAACTAAGAGTGCTGGATTACCCCACTTAAAAACGTGAAAGAATACTAGGAATAATAGGACTAATGAGTCACGCAGAAATTATTGGAATATATTCCATTCCAAACTTTCTCTCAAAGCATCATTTATAATTGTGATTCATGAAAATTTATGGGATTCTCTTTTTTTTAACAACATTTCACTAAAAATTCAAAGAATAGAAATTGCATTATTGAAAGATACTCAGCTCACGCTTGCATCATTCCAATACCGTTTAAACTTGAACATCCAATTGAAAACATATATGCTTGACACAATAAACTTTAATACATCTTGTAATATGGTAGACTAACTATTAATATTCAAATAAAAAAAGATTTAAAAAAATGCTTGTTAGGTAAGTAATTATTAGTATTGTGCGTGACAGCTGTTTCGCCTTCTGAAGGCATTATCAAACTGTGGTGAAACCACTTACAAACGATCAATTTAATTTTTTTAAAATAAATGTACTAGTTCATGAACGAGCCGTTTATTTGTGCCGGCTCATTTTAATGAGCCATGAGCGTACGACTCCTGGTAAACCGTACCATGGCTCAATTGAACTGTCACTCTTTTTGATAAACCTTTGGACAACTTGTTGATTTATCTGAAAAGATAAACATATCTCAGATGTTCGATAGTATTCTTAGGCATTTCTACGATGATGCGTCTTATAAGGTCCTTTGTTCTAATTTGTTTATATAAAATCATCGTATACGTGTCTAACTTCTGCAAGGCTAAATTATGTCCCCGTCCGTGGGATATTTGGCGCCATGATGAAATCATTCCATTTGTCGTCTAGGGTTCACACGTGTGTAGAGATAAGAATAATTACCGCATTAACATGTGTGTAGGCACAGTACAGTACGTGAACGATGTTCAACAATTTGGCATCTGAACGTAATGTACTTACACCTATACGCTGGGAGTCGTTGGAGCTGGAAGTCGTATCAGCTGAGAGTTGTGTGAGACACGACCCGCTCCTAATATGCGCTGGCTCTTAAATGAGCCGTCGTTCAATTGAGTCGTACGATAATATTGAGCTGGTACCGTGACTGCCGCTCTTAACAAAATGAGCCATGACCCATCGCTAATACGTACCTACGTTGATGAATTTCATAAAATGTTTTTTAAATTGAATAAAAATAATCATTATTATTTTTATAAACAATAATTATTAATCTAAAACACTCATCCAAATTGAAAAAAACCTTCCGAGCAAAGATAAATGTCGCCGGCAGGACTCGAACCCGCACCCTTCTAATGTCCGGTCAGATGCTCTACCGTTGAGCTACGTCGGGTTATCGCAAACCCGCCAAGTTAATCAATATATACTAGTGTTCCATTCAATAATTACTGTTTTTATTATATTTTTCACCTGTAAACAACCAACTTTATTAGTGAGAGAGGCTTGTAACGGCTAAATCCCTCAAATAGATGGCGTCGAGACAAATTATGTCTACATTTTATTGGTGAAAATTGCTTTGACTTGTCAAATATTTATTAATTGATAAACTAAAGTTCTTAAAAACTTAAGACAAGATTTTGTGCATAGCGCAAAGGGTAACAATTATTATTTTTATAAACAATAATTATTAATCTAAAACACTCATCCAAATTGAAAAAACCTTCCGAGCAAAGATAAATGTCGCCGGCAGGACTCGAACCCGCCTCTCTCATACTAATAAAGTTGGTTGTTTACAGGTGAAAATATAAGAAAAACAGTAATTATTGAATGGAACACTAGTATATATTGATTAACTTGGCGGGTTTGCGATAAGCCGACGTAGCTCAACGGTAGAGCATCTGACCGGACATTAGAAGGGTGCAGTTTATCAATTAATAAAAATAATCATAATTACTTTTTTTAAACTAAAAAATGGTATGTTATTTATTTTTCAACAAAGACAATAATTACTTACCCGAATTACTAAATGTCTGTAGATTCCATGCAGGTAGGTAGCAGGTACCCAACATATTTAAATTAGTTCGAATATCGGGAAATTCAAAACTTTGGCATCCTCGTTGGCAAGAATTATTTTTTTACGACTGTGGCATTTTTTCTTTATTAAAATAGTTCTCAGTTAATAAAAAAAAAGTTTAAAATTTACAAAAGCTAATAGGACAATTTGTAATGTTTTTCTTAGCTGCTCAGCTTATTTGAATTTTTATGTTTGTAAATCAAGGTATGCGATAAAAAAAACAGTTATGATAATATTATTAGGTAGTGATAATGGATTATTATTTTACTTGCTTCTGAGAATGTAATGTAAATTTTTTTTGAATACCGTCATTTTTTCATCCAGATTTGATTGTTGTTCTTATTGCAAAATAAGATGATTTTGACAGAAAACTATTTCAGTGAAGTTAAGAAAAGGACATAAAGATGGAGTGCAACATTTAAATAAAATTTAATATGAATACATACAAAATATTTAGTAGTACAGGTATATCTGAAAAGCAAATTACAAAAAAGTATAATTTGATTTAACAAAAAGTGCCCAACTCAATAAAGAAAGATTTCTCGTGTTTGAGTTGGGAAGCAGTGCCATGTAGCGGCAGTAGTGTTATGTATGGAAATAAAAGTACATCAAGAATGTAATATAGATAAAGTTTGTGTTGTTGTACACGATAGTTACTACAAAATAGAAGATTGAAAGTACACAATACTAGAAATGCAAGAATAAGGCGCATACAAGATATAAACATTGTACATTCATATTTCGAAAGGCCTGACTGATCGAATATTTCTATCTGGTGAATATGTAAAAACATTTTAATTCGATAACGTCAATTCAATCAATCAATTATAAAAGTTACATATTCCGTAGTGTTATACAACGGTTTGCAAGTCAATATATTAATTGTTTTTAATTATTCTTTTTATGTTTTAATTTTTTTTTATAAAAATTACATAGGTATAATTACTAAAACATATGGCTGACAGTTATCATAGTTTTTAGTTATAAATAATAGTTATTATAAGTATTAGTTTTAACTAATTACAACTGATAGTTATAGGTAATATTTGTAACTAATTACAGCTAATAGTTATAACGAAATACAACTAATAGTTATATCTAATTACAACTAATAGTTATAACAAATTGCAACTAATATTTATAACAAATTACAACTATTAGTTATAACTAATAGTTATAACTGATAATTTATTTTATTTTATTATTTAGTTTCAGAACATATTTTTTCACTTAATTAATAAAATTTTACATGGCTAATAATACAATTTGTAATGTTTTTATTATCCTCCTCACTAGGGGTGCCTGTGCTGAGGCGGACTAGGTTTTATTTAAAAACTGATTGTTTTTAGGTTCCTACAAAGTTCTATTCAATATCCTTGATAACGCCTCTTCTTTGATTTCTTTTAGCCAGGTTTTGATTTGATTTTTGAAATAATTGGCCTTTTTTTGTTTTATTTTTCTTAAGGCCAGTGAAAGTTAATTATATAACTTAGTGGAGGGATATTTATAATTCGTTTGTCCAAAAGCAGTTTTAAATTTAGAAATATTCATGTCATTTTGGTTCACTCTTGTGTGGTGAAAATTAAGTTTCTTCGTTTTTTTTTTGAACTTTTGAAATGTTTAATTAAAACATTCTTATTCAATTTATTTATTATAACTTATTGAAGTTTGTAAACCTCATTGAAGAAGATAATATTAACACATCCCAAATGAACCACGAAACCGAGAAAACAACAGAAATTAAAAAGATTTCAGTCGCATTTGGGACTCGAACCCAGGACCTCTACCTATCCGAGGTAACCGCTTAACCAACTAAGCTAATGAGACCAGATCAATTTACGCCATCTACACCGATATCATACTTCAAGTTCAACGCTCGGTAATATTATCCTCCATTTTTAAATCCCATATTATTGGCTGCTATCCTTATAAGGATCGGTAATATTATCCTCCATTTTTAAATCCCATAGTATTGGCTGCTATCCTTATAAGGATAATAAATATATTATCCTTATAAGGGTATATATTATATATTATTATTATTATCGGTGTAGATGGCATAAATTGAACCGTTCTCATTAGCTTAAGGTCCTGGGTTCGAGTCCCAGATGAGACTGAAATCTTTTTAATTTCTGTTGTTTTTTCTGTTTCGTGGTTCATTTGGGATGTGGTAATATTATCTTCTTCAATGATTAAAAAACATTCTTAGCATACATATTTTGGATGTTAGATTCTGCAAAAAATATTTGGGGGTTCTTAGGGGGACTTTTAAAATGATTTTAGATAATTGTTTCATATGGTTAGTAGTTGCCGATCTCTATCCTAGTATACCATATTTGAGAGAGATATAGTTAATAGTTATAACTAACGTTTATAACTAATATTAATTAAATAATACATATAACTAATAGTTATAACTAATATTAATTAAATAATATATATAACTAATAGTTATAACTAATATTAATGAAAATTTAAAGACTTTAAAACAAAATCGAGTTCGATAAATTAAACTTGAACAACGTTTTTTAAAATTGTTTTCAAAAAACCTCTGGATTACTTTAGAAATTGTTTCATCACCGATAATCTGAATGACCTAAAGTCGAAAATTATATTTCTTCAATGAAAATAAAAGAAAAGGTCTGTTTAATGCATAGCATCTACTACACCAAATTACAATAACAACTGACAATGCTGCGGTTTTACGGTAAAAGCAGAACAACTGAGCGTAGATTTTCTCTAATTTGATTTCCTACAGGTTTACAGCCTTAATAACGGCTAACGGGTGTATTTACGCAGTTGTATTCGTTATTCTCCATAACGCCCGTTAGAACGCTGAATCGTCGGCAGCCTCAAATCACGCCTAAGAAAACAAGATTATATACTATACGACAGTGGCGTGCATGCTCTATGACCAAAGGCAGGCTGTGAGTAGTTTTTCAAGTTCGGGTATGAATTTGTACATAAAATATTTGGAAATATCCAATTTATCATTAACTTGCTCTGATTTGTGGCCAACTGAATAAACGAGCGTACAAGTTCTTTACAAAATTCATTTTAATCAGAAGTTTGTCGTATTTAAAAAAAATCTTTACATGGTTCGTTTTACTTAGAGTAGGCACAGCTTTTCAGCCTTTATAGACTATATACCACTGCCATATGGATACGATAGTTAATACTATGGTATAACTACATCAAATGCGGCTTGTGACTTTTGTCATTGGTATATTATTTCATCAATTAACGGAAATTCACTTTGCGGCTTTATTTAATAGTAGCTGATGTGTACCCGGCCTTGCTCGGGATTTTTTTTTTGGAATAAAGTTATGAAGTAATGAATTCTTACTTGTCGTTGGGCGCCATAATTAATTTGACACCGAAAGTAATGCCTTGAGACTACTATTTCTATATCTAAACAAAGAAACAATTTGAAAATTTTATTTCGTTCTACACATTTATTTTTTCAATATGTATCTAAATAAAAAAAAGTTCTTAAGTAAAATATATATATATATATATATATATTATATATCTTGATAACAAAACACTTATTTACAACAATCACTCAATTATTAATAAACTAACACGTTTCATGGCATTGATGTATAATTTATTGGAGAACCAGGAAGCTCTGCTCCGTCTTATTCTATCGCAATATTCTATCTGCCCGTTGATTCTGAACGCGGGATGATACCCCCCCCCCCCCATAGAAACCGTCCGATGGACAGTACCATCTATGGGAACTAATTTATTACAGTTGACATAGTTTTTTATCACTTTTAAATCTACGATTGAATTCCCAATGCGATAAGCTACGAGCCGCCACTGCTCAGACTGAAAACATTCGAACTTATCAGTTGTTTATATACATAATCAAGTTAGTTATGCGTTTTTTATACCAACAGGACTATTGACTATTGATATTTAATAATTATTGGACCGTTGTCAAATCAAAACCTATTGTAATTACTGTTGATTAGGAAAAATAAGTAGTTAACTGTGATTACCTTTCGTTCTATAATGGGCAGAATTTCCGGAATCGCTTCTATCATATTAGACTAGAAATTGACAAAAAAAAAATTGATCGGAAAATGTATTAGGTATAGGTCGCTTAATTAGAATTCACACAAGCTAAGGATTGTATGTATTGGTGTATATGGTGGTTTTTCAGTGCTAACAAAATGTGTACATCCAGTAGAGTAATGCTTCACTGGCCAACTTCCAATGAAAGCTATTAAATTCCCGAAATGCTCTAATAAAATCCGCAATTGATTAATTAAACGCCTCAATACAAAAAATGAATGCGTCAAAAATCTCCATAAGAGGAATATACGACGGATGGCAATTTACAGGGGTGGTTGTTCAGCTTGCATATTTAGATGACAAATAGATTAATAAATACAATTCAGTTTTCTTTTTTAAAAAGTGTACTAATTTAAAGGCATAAAAGAATTTAGAAGCTGACGGGTTTTTTAAGGTTATCAATGACCTTACTTTTAAAGGAACTTTTGTTTTGCGTATTTCTGATGTCACTAGGCAGGGAATTGAATAGCTTAATAGTACTGTATTTAAAACTTCTTTGTCTATAAGAGGTTTTACAAACTGGAATATTAATAGTTTTTACATGTGACTGTCTTAGGGCTGTAGTGCTTGTTCTTTCTTTAAACATATGGATATTTTTAAATTTATGTAGTAAGATATTTTTTAAATATGTTTTTTTCAAGTCAGAAATATTTAGTTTCTTAAAAATAAAATCAGTACTCGTCCTTAATGGAACTTTAAGAATAAAATTCACGATTAGTTTCTTGATCTTCTCTAAAGGCTCTAGGCAAGTATTTGTGGCACTACCCCAACTGATAATACCATATTCGAGAGATGATTGTGCAAGAGCATAGTAAAATTACCACAATTGTTTTCTATTCAGTATATATTTAACATTGTTAAAGAAATAGACAAGTTTCCTTAGTTTTGTCGTTAAGTTAGTAACATGCGTATTCAAGTGATAATATTAATTGTTACAATGTTTTTTAAACCATTTACAATTGGATCGTCAACAATGTACCTTTTTCTGCAATTAATACAATTCAAAAACCTTCAATTAATCGTGCAAACCATTTCAATTATTGATGACATCTAATAAATATTATTTCACTCTTGTTCCAGAAATTCAACTTGATCCACCATGTCTGCTGCAAAGAAGTCTTTCATAGTATATTTCGCATTACTCTCCCTCCTATCTTTTGCTGCCTTCACGGCCCAGAGCCTAGACGACAATGACGTGGAAGACGAATCAGATGAAGGCGAATCGAACCCCCTGTTAGACTTAGCCTCAGGGTTTCTGCAGAACTCCCTCGCTGGCAAGGGGGATGGGGGAGGACTGGCTGCCATCGGAGGAATGCTAGGAACCCTGATGCAAGGGAATGGAGCGAAGAACCTGGGAGATGCATTAACGGGGATGCAGGGGAAGAGGAATAACCCGGCAGGAGATGTTTTGTCAAGTGAGCATCTTCATCTTAATATCTTTACATTATAACAAGTTACGGCCTAATTTGACAATCTCTGTGGTCGAGTGGTTACGATCCTTGGCAACGAAACAAGTATTTTTTATTTGTTTAATATGTGTGATTCCACAATATATTCCTTTAAAATAATATATAGTATATTTGGGCACGTTCCGGAGTGGTAGATATATCCAGAATAGCCCTGGTGAAACACCACCATCCAGGATCGAAACGTTGCTTGAAATGACTGTACCCGTGCTTAGTGACGCGATCTGAATAACCAGGTACTACTTCTCCACCTTCTTCTTATCCACCTACTTCTCCACCCCACTACCTTCAGCCTCACAACATTGGAAATTCCATAGTCTCACTGGATCCGGAAGGTTGGGAGCAGTTGGGACTTTTGTGCGGTACTCACATAAATAGGACATATTACGATATATTATGTTAAACTATTTATTGTTTGCTGAAGAATTTTGCTAGCGAAATTCATGTTTTTATTTGTATTTATATTCACGCTGCGAAAGTGAACTGATTAGGGATTGAAAAATACGAACATATCGAGCCATTGACCAGCAACGATAATACACGATCAGCAATAATGGAATAATGGATTGTGATCAATGAACAATGGATCCACGGATTGTCTGCTCGAGTCAATGATTGCGCTGATCAAACAATAATTATTTCTTTAAGTCTTTGAATGACGATGACATGCATACGTGTTCTGCTTTTATAATGTAATAAAAGTATAAATAACTAAAAGTGTAATGTTTTTTACAGGTCTGGGTTCCCTGTTCACCAACAGCGAAGGCAACCTCGACCCCAGCCTTCTTGGATCAGTCATCAGCGCTTTTGCTGGATCAGTTGGAGGAAACGAAGAAGAAGAAGAAGTTATCAAACCAGTAAAAAAGACACTACAAAAACAACAACCACCAAAACAGAAGAAGAAGCCACAGAAACCGCAAGAAGGACTTGACTTAAGTGCCATTTTAAATGTTGCATCGGCATTCATGGGAAATATGGGACAAAATAAGAAGAAATCCGGAAGTGGACCTTCTGGAAACGTTATGGAAGATTTAGCTGGAGCTCTTCCATTAATCATGAACACCATAAGTTCCTTCGCTGGACCAGAAGCAGAAGAAAGAGCTCATAAGCATGCAGACCACGCTTGGTTCTTGCCTCCCCTAGTTGAGAAACTCCACGTCTTCTGGGACCACTTCATCAGCTCTGACCTCGGTAAAACCGTTTGGCAGAATGCTGGACTAAGCGAATTGACCAAGACCTTCACGGATGAGAATGGCAGGATTGATTTTGAAGTAATTTTGAAGTCCCTGGAGAACCACTCTTTCAGGAGAAGGTGGATCAAGAGGGCTACCACGTATTTGGCTGAGTGGGCTACGCATGTTGCTAATCCCGAAGTGCAGCAGAGGTAACGAGGATTATTTTTGATTAAGTTTAAGATTTGTGTCAAGCTCGAGTTTCAAAATATCTCCAATTTAATTCCGATTTCTATGACTGCTGTGGATTCATTTTTGGAAGGATTAATCACAATATATATCACAACAACTAAATTTAGCGTTGTGGGGGTAATCGAATCTAGTAATGGTCGATTAAAGGCCATATTGAAATTTAGGAACAAATCCATATGGAAATATTGTAGCGATAAAATCCAGGAGTAAAAATTTAAATAAATCTGACGGCACACATGAACAACAACAACAACAAAAAAAAAACAATATGCACGTACGCGCGTGAAACAACATATTTTTTCCCTTACTTTTGAACAAAATTTGCAAACTGGTCAGATAAAGACAAAATTTTTAATAAATGAAAGGCAAAGCCTCCAAAATGGCTACCCTACTTACAATATAGTTTAGACGTCCACCAACCTCCATTGGTACGGATACGATTTTGTTCTGATTTCTATAAATTACATTTTTTATAACAATTTGTTCATTGTAGGTACTTTAGCGAATATTTTACTGGTAGCTTTTCATAATTAAAATGTAAACATGTTCTTTCTTTGGTTCACTCCGGCTAATTACCACTTAAATTTTGTCTCCAGGTATCTCGCATCGAGCCAGTTTGTCGTCAACGGCTTCCTGTCATCACAGGGCTTCCCCAAGCACATCGTTTTCAACCCCGCCAAGTTCTCAGAGTCCACGTCCACCATCGTCAACTACGTTCTGAAGAAGTACCTCAACACCCCCACAGATGTCAGTGTGTATATCAAGCCGGCTGTTAAATACGTGAACGTAAGTACCACATATATTATGTATATTCTTTTATTGGTACGGAGACGGGTCTGCATAGAGTCTGTAAGGACTCAATGCTATGATCACTCGCATGTGAACTTGAATTCAACTTATTATTTTGACTTAAGGGGAACGCTGCCTGTTTCATGCATAACTTAATTTTGGATTTGGGGCCAAAATACCCATCCAAACTGAATGATGTATTTATTTTTAATTAAAGGTTTAGTAAATATCTAGTACGTATGATAAGTATTTATTTATTTTTGTTTTAAATTATGAAGTGTATGCCGTGAAAAAAAAATTCTAAGGTGCTATTTAGCAAATCAATTGCGGGTTTATTGTATTTTTTAAACATCGTACTTGCTATTTAAATATGATTACGTAAATACACATATAAATACAAAATATTAAAAAAAAAAAAATTCAGTTCGATCTTTTAAATTATGTACGGCAAATTTGTGTTCCAACGTAAATTGGTCGTTTTTAATTTAATTTATAGTCCACCATAATGCTTATTTTAATATATTTTTTTAATCCGTACTAGATATTTACTATACTTTTTGATGAAAAAAAAAGATCATAAGGTTTAGGTGAGTTTTTGGCCTCACAAAATTCTTTTTAATAAATATCAAGTTGTCATTGGTTATTTGATAATATTTCTTGATTCCACAAGTTGAAACAGGTGGCCTGCATTACTCCGTGATCACTCGGATCATTGGTCTATTGTGCTTTCTCTCATATTTAAATTTATTCCTTGGACAGTTAGTATTCCAGTCCTATAGCCGGGTTGACATTGGGTGTTTGGCTATGTTTCCTCATTCCACGAATCTTCTTCTTATTAAGGCTTAGCGAATAAACTTCACCCCTTTTACAATTTCTTTAAGCTATTTGTGCTTTCCAATAACTCCCAATAACTACATTTATCTCCAGAAGTGGTAATGTCATGTTATTAGTCCGATAGTGAGCTTCAATGTTGGTGCTGTGGTGATCGTTCGCCACATCGCGTCGGGGTCACCATTGATAGGTGTAAATATCGGATTACTAAATAACCCCGATTCCTATCACTTCATTTCATTATAATATTAACATTAACCCTATATTTAATTGAATATTTAAAAATAGACCTGGAAGCACTGGAGCACTATTCGAGATGTTCGCCGGCAACCAGGAAGGAAATGAATCTCTTGCCGTGGGCATGGATCGGTGTTGATAGCGAGTTCTAAAACGCTTCCTACTAACTCCCCAGAGAGTTTTCCATCCATTTGGCGTAGTTCATTTGGGATTTAGACCGAGTATCCTGTAATGCTTCATTACCGGTGATTTCTCCTATTCCTTCCAGAGTTGAGAGTTTACCAAATATTCAATATAGTGTGGTAAAATGTTTTATCGTATAAATAATGTCTACATACCAAACAGAAATAATTAAAAAAAAAAAATTTAACACCGAGTGAAAAGGTGGCCGATCATTCCATCGGAAATCACTGAGAGAAACAGAAGTGGTTGTGAAACGGTTCATACCGGCAAAATATATATTTTTTTCTTTATTCCAGGATATCCTTCAGACTGCCCAGTCCCACGGTTCCTACCTGCGGACCGCCAACAAGCACGAGTTGAGCGATAAACTGACGGACACGCTCAACCTGGAGATTATCGAGCCCGTGTTGCGCGTGTACCGCGCGTACAGGTTCGCGCACAAGGCGCCGCACTGTCAGACCCACGTGCTATGCGTCATCAACAGGCATGATCCTGATGAAAAACTAGGTAAGATCCTAATTCAAGAATACTCTAATAATATGTTCTCATCAAACTAAAATACACCTTTCAGTTTTTTGTTATGTGACATCTCGAAGGGAAACTAAGTATTGAAAGATAATTGAACTGATGCATCGCAGTAATCGTCGCGAGGGAAGAGGAAAGAATATCACATAATAAATCAAAGAATTGAACGTTATTGTTGGCATGATCGAATCAGGCCACAAAACACCCCTTTCCACATAATGTAAATCTTACAGAAAATTTTCACTTATTTTTACAGATCAATTGAAAATTTTGAAATATTTCATTTAGCGTATTTTTTAACAGATCAATGAATTCAAATTTCAAAGCTACAAAGTTGGTTGGCCCTTGAGGTGATTTTTCGCAAAAACGGCGCTATACAAATCATCCAATTATTATTATTGGTAACATAAAGGAAGTTGTGAATTGCAATTAGTCGTATTTTTAATAAATGAATTACCAATTACTTTGTAATCACCACCATTTTAATATATACATATCAACATGTTTCGAAAGCGAAGCTTTTCTCTTCAGGACATACAGGATACTAAAAAATAATAATGTCAAGTATAGACAAATGATAAACATATAACACAATAATGTAAGAATAAACAAATTATAAACATAAACAAAAAAATGATTAAATTAGGTAAGTAATTGATCAAAAATATTAAAAAACATTGAATAATAAAATTATATTGTAAATTAAAAAGAAATTATGTTTATTATTAATATTAATATGAAAATAAATTCAAGGGATGGCTATTTAAAAAAAAAATTATTAATTATATTTAATTGACTATTAATACTTTTTCTAATTTATAATATTTCTAATTTGTCTAATTGTAAACCGGTTGTATTTGTATGTAAAAATTTTAAACCTTTATTTATGTTAAACGAATGATTTGTTTCCAAAAATATGAATGGCAAATTCAGAATAATTATTTCCACAGAACTTATACTCCTATGTGTTGCCTATGAAAGAAAAATAATTGGCCACGAGAATATTTGAAAAGTACCTACGAATGCCGAAAGCGGATTTTGTCTTATAATTTTGCCGTCGCCTACGAAATTACGTAATCCTTCATTTACGCGAATCCGAGAGGTTAGATAAATAGATAATAGCTTTTAAAAACCACTTCGGAAGTTTTAAAAATCACGACATTTAGAGGAATCCATTACCATTTTTACACAATAATCGTTCAAACTTTTGACAGTTGGAAAATCTGAAAAATAAACACCATTTCATTCCTTCCTGCCCGCTCTCATATTGCATAATTTTTCATAGAGAATGTTCCATAGATTGTATGCAAGTCGAAAGTACCTACCCGAGAATATTATCTACTGAAGCATTCGAATTTAATTTCCGGGTAGGTACCCAAGTTTTAAGAGCAACCTATCGGGATAGTATGAAAAAAATGCTTTGAAGATTTAATCATATTTAAAAAAAAAGGAATTTCTCGAAATAAAATTACGAATTTTTTTTTAATGCGTAGGCGATTACACACGGTGCCATTATTAATACCTACCCGATTAATATTGCAATATTCATTTGAAATATACAAGGAGAAAATAATTCGGTGAACGAAAAAAGTCATTAAAAATGCATTTATTCATAGAAAACGACAATTTTTTCTCTGATTTAAAAAAAAATTTAAATAGCGCTGTTTTTTACTTTCCCCTCGAACTTAGCAGTTAGCTCCTTAGCCCTATTTTGCAAGATGTGGCTGATATTTTCAAGGGAAACTATTAAGCAAAACACATTTATTGAAATAAAATCACTAGGGATGGGGTAGGGGTCGGGGTAGGTATAAGGGTAAGAGCAGGGGTAGGGGTAGGGGTAGGGGTAGCCGATATGGGTATCAAACTGAGCGTCTCCACCTACGCAACGAGATTTAGGCAATTAAAAATTTGGCAACAAACTCCTAGGCCCCGTTTGTCGAGATAAAGCTTACATTGAAAGTTTTTTTGTTATTTTCTTTAAATACTTAATCGTGGTAGTCGTAGAGTAGGAGTTGGGTATATGTAGGGTAGGAGTTGGGTAGATGTAGGGTAGATGTAGGGTAGATGTAGGGTAGGGGTTGGGTAGGAGTAGGAGTAGAAGTAGGAGTAGGAATAGAAATAGGAGTAGGAGTAGGATTAGGAGTAGGAGTAGGAGTAGGAGTAGAATTAGGAGTAGGAGTAGGAGTAGAAGTAGGAGTAGGAGTAGGAGTAGGGGTAGAAGTAGGAGTAGGAGTAGGAGTAGGAGGAGTAGGAGTAGGAGTAGGAGTAGGAGTAGGAGTAGGAGTAGGAGTAGGAGTAGGAGTAGGAGTAGGAGTAGGAGTAGGAGTAGGAGATCTTCTCTAACGCCTATTATTTCATATCCTAAATCGTAACAGAAAACAGGCACTTACTTTTTATAGCCCTTATTTTAAAACAAATTCTAAACAAAACTCTTTTATCTATAGCTCTACATACTCATTCAACTTAAATTATTATCACATTAACATTTTTAACTCAACTATACGTGATGTTAAACTAAAATCTATTACACGACCGCTCTCAAACTAGATAACTTAAAACACCTTTCCATCTACTCTTGTCATTTGTACCTTTATCCCACTCCTATGTTCCCCTCCACCCTCCCCTTCCCCAACTAATATTGTTAAGCTAACCTAATAAAAACTGTATATTGTCACACTTTACTCATAGTATTTATCATCAGCAGTGGAAAATTCATAATTAGCATGATTTATTGTTTATATTTTTATATATATGTAAATTGTGGATGTGGTGTTAGTTTTCCCAAAAAGAAATAAAATGAAAAAGTAGATATTTGTTGCCAGAGACTTCAAACCTAAAAATCCCGAAGCGATGTTTTTACCCGACATTTATGTGTGTGCAATTTTCGTAAATTTTACCTCCAGAATAACTGGTATAATGGCTTATTATTAAAGGTCTCCCTGGCTTCAAGGCTGGTTTAACAAAATTCAGCAGCCTGGTGGCTTCTGCAGCCCTCAGCTACCAAGGAGGACATGGATTCTGGGACCTCTACAACGCTATCCAAGACGACAGTAATTGCCAGGTAATGACTACGATGCAATTATTACCCTTGATTATTGAGGAAGACTCGTATTTTATCATGGATCATTTTTTCCTAATGTTTAGATACTTTTATTTTGGCCTTTTGTTGCGTTTTATGACCTCTGTATCGTAAGGGTCTATGAATTTGTCTATGCTTAAATCGCTCATTAAGACCACCAAAGTAAACACAATTGCAAAAATTCAGGTCAATTGGTAAAATAATGTCTGAGAAAACGGCCTTTGAATTCCGACCCCCACTAAATAATTAGTTCATGGAATTGTTTTATACTTTTTTTGGATGAAATTATGTCAAAATAAATACAAATACAAAATTTCAAATCAAAAATCACTCTCCATAGTGGCAAAAACTGGCCTATGAATTTCGGTCAGTTTCATTTAGTCCATAGAGTTGGTTGCCTTTTTCATAAATGTCTCTTTTCAATGATTTTTTGGTGAAATCATGTTAAGATCATTCAACATACACACGAATACACAATTAAATGTCGATCGGTAAAATTGTGCTTGACAAAACGGCCTTAATGTTCCGATCCCAACGCTTGCATTTAGTCCTCGGGGTTGTTAAATTTTACGCAAATGAAGACTATCAAAATACACACACATCCGAAAATTCAGATTAATCAGTCTTCATAGTGTCTGAGAAAACTGCCATTAAATTTCGACCCCCACATTTGTATTTAATCCATGGAAATAAATATTTATTTCACAAGTCTCTTTTCGATGATTTTTTTATGAAATCATGTTAAGATCGTCAACATACCTACAAAACAAAATTACGTGTCGATCGGTAAAATGGTGCCTGAAATAACTACATTTAAGTTTGACGCTTGCATCTAGTCCATATGGTTGTTAATTTATTTCACAAAGTTCTCCTTTCGATGATTTTTGATGAATTCATGTAAAGACCATGAATCCACACATGAATTTATTTATCATTAAAGTTTTTAACATTTTAATAATAAGTGTTACAAAGAAAACCCGACAAAACACACTTTCCACTGCAGTATACATAAGCACAACTACATTGCCCAATCCCCGACACACGGGATATCCGATTTCACAAAAATAAATCAAATGAAACAAATATTTGGTGATATTGATGCATTTAACGTTAATTTGATGAATTTTGCAGACCATATTATAAGTACTCATTCCATACCCTTTTTTGTTTCTTTTTTTGTTTTGTTTTGTTTTGTTTTTTATTTTTTTTTTCATGTACTATTTACGTAAAAGCTTTCTGGACGTTAAAATAAAGCAGATAATAATGGTGTTATAAATGTACAACGTCTTGTAAAAAATATTATTTTAAATTATAACTTTAAGATCAAATTACAATATACTTATTAATTAATTCTTCGTTTACTTCTCACTATTGGTTAAACGTACAGAATTGCGTAGCTTTAACGATTTCACGCTGTGGTTTTATTGCAAACATCAAATTGAACAGCATTTTGATGAAACCCGATTTTTTCCTCCAATTTCCACCCTATCAGCTATTTTACCCACCAACAAAAAAATAAAACCCCATTAACCATTTATAATGTGATTTCAGGCGAGGTACCCGGCCGTTTGCGACGAGTTCCACGAAGAGGAGGTCAACGTCACTACAGAATACTACCACAATGAGCTGTAAAACAACCAGATGGAATATCATCAATATTTAAACACATTTTGAGTACCTAAATTATTAAAAAAAGAGTCACCCTAGTAAGATGACTCTAGTAAAGTGGCCCTAGTAGGGTGTCTCTAGTAGGGCTTCCGTAATAGGGTGTCCCTATTAGGATGGGCTTATTAGGGTTGCCCTAGTAGGGTGATCTTAGGAAGATTTCCCTATTGGATAATCCTGGACTTAGTGAGAGGCGTTCCTAGCAGGGCGATATAAAAAATTATCTTAAAAAAATTCAATAAATTCCTTATAATAAATAGTATTTTCACTCTTTAAGAAACATTATTTGACTTCCGGATTACATAATCATATTATTTACCGGGCCATTTAAAAAAACTGTTGTATATTTGGTTTTATAATAATAATAATAGTTGGATGACTTGTATAGCGCCGTTTTTGTGAGAAATCACCTCAAGGGCGCTGTATGTATCGTATGTCAATACATACAGCATATACATAGTATAATTATGTGTGTGAATGTTAATATTTGCAATCGTATAGCTTGAAAAAAAGTTACGTTGTATTCTCGAACTTGTCTAAATGTCGAGTCATCGCTAAAATGAATGTATGTGTTTCTCCAGCCTATATTGTGTATGCTGTTGTAGCGTATTCTAATCCGGCAACATTTTTAGACTGGTTCGATTATATTGTGATTTTTTTCAATAAATTTGGCAATAATAAAAATAACCATGGGATGTGAGATTGCACGGCATTCCTTATATTTATGACTTATAAAAAATAAGTGAAGTAATGTATATAGAATAATTTGTGGTTAACATAACATGATGGCAATATTAAATCTTTAAATAATTACGTGCTGTCCGATTCGAATAAAATTGTATGAAACAATACGCATCGTTATTATTTACCTTTCGGTACTTACCAGATTTTTCACCAATGAGAAACTCCAGTGAAAAATATAAAGCAATAAAAAACACATAAATTTGTTGTAGACCACTTTTATTTTATCAAAACTCTACCGGTTTCGGAAGCACCCTTCCTTCATCAGGAGAATATTAAAACTTCTCATTTTTTTATTCTCCTGATGAAGGAAGGGTGCTTCCGAAACCGGTAGAGTTTTGATAAAATAAAAGTGGTCTACAACAAATTTATGTGTTTTTTATTGTAAATTATGGCGAGCCACAAAGTTAATGCTTTTTACAAATATGAAAAATATAAAGGCTTCAAAAATATGTATACATACAGATCAGCGATTCTGAATATATAACTTATATTGTATATAATAATACGTAGAATTTATAAATCATTATTTAATAGTCAATAAAAAATAATTTCATCAAAACACCTTGTTATATTGATACCATTGCATTTGAAACATTTGACGTCGCGTGCACATTCTGTTTTTGTATTACTTTTTTAATATATTTTTTTTTAGTTTTTGGCAAAATTTGAACTTAATTTGGGTGACTTTAAGCTCTTTAATTCTTGTTCAATATAAAAAAAAACTATTTGTAACCGACGGCGGGCCGAGGCTTTCGACACTTTCTTGTTCGGCGCGAAAAAACCTCTCGTGCGACCACCTGTCGTCACAAGACTGTAAATTTTTGTAGGTACCGGATCCGAAGCCACTCTCGTTCCCTTCGAGGGATGTCGCGTTGGATGCTGCTGGTCGTCACGCACCCAGTGCTTTGTGTATGGGGGCACTAGGTGGGCGGTTGAGGCGTCCCTTCGCCTTGGGTGGCATTCCGCGAGCGTAGAGCTGGTGCTGACATCCTCGAAGGCGAGTGGCTGAGATCCGGCTCGAGAGATTACTTATAATCGACTGCGGGCCGAGGTTTTCGACACCTTTCTTTGCTGTATCGAAAGGTCACTCGTTATCGATAAGGTGCCAGATTCAAAACACTCTCAACTTGAGGAAGTTCCAGGAATTCTCAGGCAAAAGGGTGGCTCGGTCCCGTTCGATGTGGTTCTCAGAATTCTTCAGGCAGCAAGTAGTTTGTTGGAGAAGTGGTAGTAGGGAAGACGAAAGTGAAAGACCTTTTCTCATCTGCTGATAATTTACGACTGATTTTATTTGTATTAAGTAGACCTATTTATGTTATTTGGCGAACACGGTAAAATGTCACCCCCTACTGTGTTGCAGCCCGAACTTGCAAATAGGCGCGCTCCAGTGGCGCACATATGTTGCGTAAAACTGCGGGCGACCCATTTGTTTCAACTCGGTGTTACATAAAGGGTCCGTTTAAAGGCAATTTAGGTGATTTTACAATTTTAGTTATCTTTTTTGTTTGCTTCAGGTTGATTATAACTGTGTTTACTGCTGTCAATGTTTTCCCACGTCCAGATAACATAGCACTTTCAATGTGGCTTCGTTATTTGGTCGTAGGGAGCAATAAACATGACAAAGTTGATTCTCCCAGCGCAGTATTTCATTACACTGTTCTGGGCAAGTTGTAAGTAGACATGTTAAAACATAATCAAAAATCACAACAACTATTATTTAAGGCATCTCCTCATTACGGCATTATTCAAATAGTTTATTATGCCGTTTTGGGGAGATTTACAAGTTTAACAAGAAACAGTTCATTTGCAAACAATAATAGATAATAATACAAATACAAAAAGGGAGTTTGCAATACGGTATTTTACCTAGTTGGCGTTAGACACGTGTAACTCCTGGGTGGTCCACTCCTGAGGAATGTGGCCAGTGGCGGAGAGTGGAATGGACGATTGACGAATAAGTTTCAACACGTCTGGTACACTATTATTAATGAAAAAAAAATTGTGCATTCACGAGCAAACCAATTATCAATACGGATATTATGATAATGTTAATGCTCAATAATATTATTATTCTTCGAGTTAAAGTTTCTAAAAAGGTAAATATTTTGTTACTTATGTTTATTTATGGTTTACCATGAATAGAATATAAAATTATGTACGGTAAAGCTCATCCTTGATGAGCTCATCCAAAACTGATCAAAACCGACCGGCCATAGATTTGGACCATTTTGGAGAGCTTTTAAAAATTGAAACTTATTTCTAACTATGAAAACTAACTTTAGAAAAAATACTACATGTACTGGTATTTATGTTTGACTGTATAAAACAGAAATGAGTAAGTAAGTATACATCTTTAAAAAAAATCTTTATCGAAAAATACCCCTTAGTTGGCAATCATGTTTTTTAATGTCATTTTTAAGGTACATTCTATTTCACAACTGCACATATACCTTTATAGGTCCGTAAGTTTCCATATAGCATTGTCATTCTAGAGAAATACTGGAGTCTTGGGTATTGAAGGTTGGCACAAATGATTCAATGCAAACAGTTTAAAAATCAGGAAACACCACCACCTTGGAAAATGTTTGAACTTTTTTAGAATTTCGCAAATTTTTCCAAAAACGCATTTTTTTACATTATTTCTCACAAAATACCCGGTAAACAACAACCTTCATAAACTTATTCCCGGAGAGATTCAAGCTTCGTTTAAACATTAATGTTAACCATAAAAAAATACAACCATAGTGTTTTCATTTAGTGAGTTAACATTCACCCATCTACGTCGAGATTTTTGCAATATTATTCAGTTCAGTTTCAGTGTCGATAAATCGACCTTTATTGAAAAAACGTTTTACAGCTTCATACAATACGGCATGTTTAAATATAACTACAGTATATATTACATAATTATATTATTGTATTATTTACATTACTTACCTCGCTAGGTGAAACGTGTTCTGGGGTATCAATAAGTTCCTAGATTTACAACCTTGGGCAGATCGAGGTCTTCCTGGTGCAGATATGATGTGCATAATAAATTTCAATCTAATAATTGTAGAGTTTTTATAATTAAGGATTTTTCATGTTCAGCATTCACGAAGAAACACTCTTTCATCTAAAACTCATTAAAATGCTTGAAAAGTATTATAAAAATCTCACAATAGTGAAAGTTACTTTTGAGAAAAAAAAAGGGTTTAAAGGACTCCTTTGATTTTCTGGTGCAGTCAAAATAGTCGAATTCAATAATATTTCCACTCAATGGAAATAAAATTGTATGGAGGTGGAAGATATATTATAATTACCCACATTTCTCGAGAAGATAGAATTTTGATTAAATATTAAATGTTATTGTGTGAAGTATGATAGTGAGGCGTGGAATTGGCAGAGGAAGGATGAAAGTAAACTGAATGCCGTAGAAATGATATCTCTGTCTGGTAAAACCATGTATGATCGCCTGAAAAATATTGAGATTTGTAAGGAATGGAAGGCTGAGTAAAATTAAGAAAGGGAAGCTTAGATAGTTCGGGCATGTACACTATGTACAGTGAATGAACAAAGAAAGGAGTGTAAGAAGAATATATGACACGAATATGATTGGAAGAAGGAGGCGGGGACGGATGAGGAAGACATGGCACGATCAAGTGAATTGAATACTTGAGTTGGGCAATGCCAGAAGTCGGAATAATAAAAGCGAATGTATGAGACGATGTATGAACGTGAATGAAGCAAGAAGTATATGCTAAGATAGAGTTGTTTGGTGGTCAATACTTTCTGCCTACCCCTGCGGCGAAACGGCGTGATGGTTAGTTAGTTAGTGTTTATTTCGCAGAACTCCATTTTTTATTTGATTTAATCAAACCTTTAAAAATGATTTATGTCCTAATAATAAATAACTAAAATACTTGCATAACTTGATAAGTGACCTAACTAACTAACCATCACGCCGTTTCTCAGCAGGGGTAGGCAGAGAGGATGGATCGCTAAACAACTCCAGCTTTCAAGTAACTGGGTGTCTTGTGTAGGGCTAGCGGATTCTTCAATAGTGACCAGCTGCCAATCCTATACAAATCACAAGTATGTCCAACAGTTCAATTTGGAAGTCACTTCTGGGCTGGAGCTCCCAAATACATAATATATCTGATTGATTCTGTGCAAAGGAGGGCGGTTCTTGTGATTGACAATCCGTTGTTAACAGACCGACTGCCATATCGAATGCACAGATGCAATGTAGGTATGCTGAGTCTGTTCTACAAATATTTTAATAGAGCCTGCAGGGGCTAGCAGCGTTGATCGTCTCCGCGTCGGTTCACGTGCGTGAAACTCGACGGACACGAGAGGGACATCCGTTTTCAGCTGATTGAAGGCCCGCATTAAGAAATCCCTTCCTACCGCTCCCTCCTTAACCCGCCTCTCAGCGTTGCCCAACCGGGCAGCGATATAGTTCCCCTGTATATGCTCTGTACATACAGGGGCGTTCTTATGAGGTGTTGGCATACACTTTTTTCTTCATTCACATTCATACATCGTCTTATACATCCTCTTCAGTTATTCAATGAAGTATTTATACACACAAACGTAATATAAAGCATTTTTACGGCAAACATTAGGTGTCCTTATAAGCAGTGGCGTGCATTGTTCTATGACCAAAGGTAGTCTGTGTGTAGTTTGTCAAGTTCGGGCATGAATTATTTTGCATTGGAAATTAGAGAATTTCCACATCGCTGCTTATTATAGACAACTAAATAAATGAGACTACTAGTTCATTATCAAATTTATGAAAAAGTGTATTTTTATGAGAAACTAACATAAGTAGGTACCCCGCGTTGCCCGGGGTTATAAATGGTCGGAGTAAGGTTTTAGGTTGTGATATGTTACCCCTACATCTACCCCTAACCCTACCCCTACCCAGTAATTTTCCTTTTATTTTGAACGTCAAGTGTGCAATATTTCATCAAGGAGCACCAATATTCGCTTTAAGGGGTGGCAAATGGGATCGGGGAGGTTTTTCGAAATCCCATATAGAGAGTGAATTCATTTTGTTGTAAAAGTCAAGTGTACAAAATTTTATTAAGCTCGGAAAAAAAACTATAGATTTGTATTAAAATCAAACACACAGACACTAGAAGACAGAGGAAGATATTATCGTCCTTTTAATTTCTTCTTATGTTTCGTTTTTCTTAGGGTAGGACAGTTTTTAAGCCTTTATGGACTGCACGCCACTGCTTATAAGACACATATGTGCATAATATTTCGTAAATCAAAATATTTTTAACAACCGAAAAATCGTTCCATCGCACCACACTGGCATTAAAAGTGTTTGACCACAAAAGATCTACCAAAACAGACCTACCTACTTTAAAGAAGGAAACATACATCAAAATTTCTCATTAATTTTGACATGATCAGCATTACAATATTACAAAAAAATTCCGCGTAATTCCGCAACGGAGCATTAAGTCCAACACCTTTTTGCAAATGTTAATGTTAAAACTAAGTAACAAAATACACGAGCACCTTGGCAAGAGATATCCGCAGATCGAGTGAGTACCTTAACCTGCCTCAATGTCCAACAATGAGGAGAGGACGTTGGTTTGGTTAACCACAGAATAAAAAGTAAGAAAGTCGTGATCCAATTTTTGATGATATCATTTAACTCTATTTTTTAAATTTCACAAAATTTGAACGTTTTACTGGTTTTTATGGTCGATAAATAATGCCTTTTTAGACCTCCAAAGATGAAAAACTGGTAAACATGTGGATATTTTAAAATCGTACATATTTGTGAAAGAAAGATTTCTTCAAGGTGAGAAAACAATAAGAATAATGATAGTAATTGTACTTAGTCATTTCCTACAGGTGATACATTTTTAGTGAAATTTCAACTTAAAGTATTAAATGAAACTTATTAGGATACTTTAATAGTACAGAACTACTGAATCTGTATAAATCGCAAGTGCGCCCCACTCTAGAATTTGGCAGTCTCCATCTGTGACTATAATAATACAATCGAACATTTCAATTAGCGCGCATTCGCCGTGCTGGACGAAGTTATTGACCGTTTCGTAGAATTTATAAAAAAATAGATATTTATAATAATTAACCTGATTCAATTTCATATACCTACGAGAGCTACTAGTCCCAAAATACTGTTTAAATGTAACAACACCAGGGCGACCATTACAAACACTCGTTATACCTAGATTAGAATGAAATAGATACGCAGATGTGGCGGATCTATTTAATTGCACTGAGGGTAAGTACAAGAAGACTTTACTATCACATCTTTTCAATCAATATTAATTTAACCTGAGTCTACTTATATGTTTTATATGTACGCACATCTCTTACTTTTATATTCTTCATAAACTTTTATTATTTATATACTTTCTGATGTTATTGAACGATCTAATGCCACATTTAATAGTTACCTTTTAAATTTTTTTATACTATATTCTTATGCTTGTTACCTGTGACAAGCAATTATTGTTTATTACCATATTATTATTATTATTATATATTTTTACCGCTGATATCAAATAAATAAATAAAAAAAATTATTCATATTATATTATCGCTTTGTATCTTGGGTTTATAGTTTTTACTGCTAATTTCTGAGCTGAAAATTTTCATTGTCATGAGAACAAAACTCTTATTTTTACAGAACACGAAGCTTGTAACCATTTTGAAAGAATTTCAGTTTTTGGGAAGATCTTTTATTAGGTCTCTCGAGGGGGATAATTGTAATTCGCAGAGAAAAGAGAAATCTGCACGAAGTTTGCATCAATAATCCATTAGGAGATGACTGGAGATGCCTTCATACAATGCATTATAACAATATGCATAAACAATAGGTAGGTAAGCATGTTTTGGTTTAAGCAAATTCACATAGCGTTAGCGACAATATTGGTAGACTTATACATACAATGTATTCATTATTCTGAAAACTATGGTGGGCACTTGTTTTCATCCAGATTCCAAATGGGTTGTCTTTTTCTATGGCAAATTCTGTAGAAAATTCCATTGAAAAAGAAAACCCGCTTTGAATCTGGATGAAAAAAAAGTATCGTTTAAAGTGGTTTATAGTATTGCTGATGGAATAATGTGTTCACTTAGCAACAATTAATTTCCTTCATGGCTATGTCACACGAAGCCAGTAGCAAGGACAGTGATAAATAATGGCAACAAAATCGTTTAGGTAATTTTCAGTGCCTTAAGTGGTAAGTAGTAAGTTATCGTTAAGTATCTATTTAGTTGACTGGATTGAGATATTTATAATTTTTAGATAGTATATACCCCTATACCCGCTGCGCGCGCATCCTTGTAGTTTGGTGGGGGTTATTGTCACTTATGCGTGAAAATTCCGTATTTTGTGGAGTGTTGGTAGTTGCAGGAGAGGGGAAGACCAGGGACTGGTTTCCATTATTCATATTGTCGGTGTTAATAGCGGCGGAATTCCCCTTTTCGGTATTGGTGCGGGTATTTGACATGGTTTGTTTATTTTAAACTAGTTGATGTGTACCCGGCCTTGCTTGGGATTTTTTTTGGAATAAATTTATGAAGTTGTGAATTCATGCTTATAATTTGGGTGCCATAATTGCTTTCAAAACAAAAATAATGTCTTGTGACGACTATTAAGGTAAGGACAGACTGGGCCCACGTACGCAACGTACGAAACGCATTAAGATATCTGGACAACTGACAGTTCATAGATATGATATGAAAATAGTTGCTATAGAATCACACTTGTCACACGCAACGCAATCCCACGCACCCCACGCAACGCCGACCTGCGCTGTCCAGATCGGCGTGGGACGTGTGGAAGGTGGAGGGGATGGGACCGACGATTTGAGTCTATGGTTATGTTTTTGATGTTTATTGGTTGTATTGCGGTTCATTTGAGATTTGCAGGTGCGTTTATTGCTAGTTTTGTTGATAAAATGTATATCACTTTTTAGAATTACAAAGCTGAACAGTAGATATGCGTGCGTTTTCTAATACGTAACAAGGGAAACACATAACCTTAAAAAGAAATGTCAAATCAATTGAGTGATGCGTCACCTAGAAACACCAATCACACGCGTTGGAAGGCGTGTCCTTACCTATATTTGCGTTGCGTACGTAGGACAAGTGTGCACGTAGGCCAGGGAACGTAGGATCGCATACGTTGCGTACGTGGGCCCAGTCTGTCCTTACCTTTACTATCTCTGAACAAAGAAACGGTGTGATAATTTTATTTCATTCAAAACATTTATTTTTTCCAAATACATCTAAATAAAAAGAGTTCTTCTGAGACATGCGTATCTAGAGTATAGGTATCAGTGAATGTGAGGTGTGCGTTGTATATTCGTCTCTGTAGCTAATTATTTGGAATGGTACTTACACGATGTTGTTGCTGAATTTGTTCGTTGACAAATTAAATATTTAGTTGTTGTATTTCGTGAAGGCCATCTATTTTATCTATGTACTTAATGTGATATGTTTTGCACCTGTGTCACCATTGTAAATTGATTTTTTATAACAAAATATCTAAAAGCCCAAATAGGGCGTATACAATATAATAAATAAATAAATCTGGTAATTAAAGACGGCGAAAATCATTTCAACCAACACTACATTGTGATTCTGAATGGTGTCCTTTCATCAGAGCAATATGATGGCCAAATATCTACCAATCTGGAACGCGGCACAAATAAACAATAATATATTTTAATTAAATTTATTAGGAATAACTTATTGAAGCTTATAAATCTCATTGTAATATTTATTCATGAAGAAGATAATATAACAACTCTCAATGAAAATATAAAACAGAGAAAGACAAAAAAAAAATAACAGTCGTAAGTCGCAAAAACATATGAATCTCATGTATCTGTTATATATGAGAATACACGGCGAGTACCCGCAATTTATACATCATGAAGATTTGCTCTCTGAGACGCGCTAGCAAAGTCTATAATCTAGAAGAAGTGGGGTCCTTGTAGTAATAGCGTACAAAATTATGGATAACTTGATTGAAAGTCCATACCTCCTGGAGTGCTATAAATTCTTTATGCAAAACAATTACTGCCAGGGGCGACACCACGATCTACTATACATCCACATGGCAGAACAGACGTGTTGGCTCAGCACAACATGACACGTGGTATGGTGTTGCTAAATAACATTTCTCTTGATGTCTTCAACATTAATTAACCTCATTCAATTTCATATAC